>JADWQK010001880.1:0-56059 GCA_017933935.1 Sesamia nonagrioides
TCATTTAGGCGGACATAATATCACAAGTCCCAATATAAATAGGTAGGCTTTGCTCATCACTATCAATAGGTTGTCTTTACTCCAATTTATTTATAGGTGGGCGCAGCACGGACTCATTTTAATAAATCTGTATTTGTAGCAGCCAACTAATTAAAATAGTTTTTTGGTCAACCGGAAGTACCGGTGCTCGCCTCTTTTCAGTCTCTCGGCTCCTACGCGGTTGTTCACAAAGCTAATCTAACACATTCGGTCGCGATGCCTTTTTTATTTTGGGTGAGAAATAATCAAATGACCTCTCCCGCACTGGGCGGATCGGAAGGGCGTATTAAACTCTATTGACTAAGGTCCGCATTCCAGAAGGAAATTCAAGCATTGATCTCTGTTTAAACATTACTTAAAACTAGTTTCAACCATTCAAATAGCTTGAAACGAGTTTAAAAGTAATGCTTGAGTTTTGAGTGAGCTTCTGGAATACGGGCCTAAAACCTGCCCGTATTAGATCCCGTCCCGATATGCTTGCTTTTACGAAGCCGCGCCCACGTTGGGCGGATCTCACGACGGCCAGGTCGATTACTGCTTCGTAGCAGAAGATAACGGCCTGCCATGCACTCTCGCGCCGGAACATGGCCTGGACCAGGGCCAGGGTGACGCAGGTACTGTCGGGGCACGGCTGCTTCGGCAAGTACCTGCGTCGCTTAGGCAGGGAGCCGGACGCTCGGTGCCACCACTGCGCCCAATGCGGGGAGGACACGGCGCAGCACACGCTCGCCGAGTGTGTAGCTTGGGAGGAGCAGCGCCGTGTCCTCACAAATGAAGTAGGAGGCGACCTGGCGCTGCCGGCAGTAGTGCGGAGGATGGTCGGTAGCGCAGTGTCGTGGGACGCGGTGGTGTCCTTCTCCGAGGACGTGATGTTGCAGAAGGAAGCTGCGGAACGGGAGAGGGAGATCTCAACTCCCTTCCCGGGCCGCAGAAGACGCACCGGGCGCCGAAGAAGGGCGAATAACGCCCTCTTCCGCCCCCCATGAATGGGTCCAGGGGCGAGGGACATGGAGAAGTCCCCACCCCCTATTCGATGGACCCCGAGGTGGAGGCGCGTACGAGTGTCGGCGCGCGCCTCTGAGGTGATGCACGGGGTAGCTTAACACCCCACTACCCCGTGCAGGAGACGAGGCCCGGACAGACCGGGCCAGCATGAGAGGGTGGGGCCGTGGAAGAATTTAGACTCCCGCGGTCCACGCGCGCTCGTGACGGAAGAGTAAAAGTCTGACAGACCCTGTCGCCCACCCCAGGACGACGGACATCCTATAAGGATTACCATCCCGAAAAAAAAAGGGCCGGACGCGAGAGATTGTCGCTGCCAATCGCCGTCAAGAGGACAAGGCGGTACTCCGTCTAAGCTGGGCTGTGATCAATTCGGTTTGCGCGTGAATGGTTGTAGGTATGTAGATCCAAATTAAACCGTAATGTATTGAATATCATTCAAGCCGATAGTTGAACGGCCGTTGTTTAGAGTTAAGGCCATTAAATGAACGACTAATTAAACCAGTTGGCTGTGACATATTCAGAATTATTTATTTGCTAAGAAGTATGCACGTATCTACATAAAATGAAAACTTTACAATATCCTTTAAATTTTACACTCGGTCTTCTGGAAAATTCTCCCATTCGTTAGCAATTATTCTGCTGGATCGGTAGGGTAATTACGTAACACACTAAGTATCAATAGCAATGGGCTTCATTTTGATAGTTTAATAACGTTCATTGAGTGATGTACGTTGTTAAGTAGACACCGTCTTAGAATATATTGGCAATGGATTAGCAATACGCTTCAGAATGATTCCCACGGACACTAATTGTGTGTTACGCAAATAGGGCGCTGAACTATTCAAGATGCGGTCCAGCAGAACAATTGTGTACCACACTATTATAGATTATTATATATTATATAGAGTATTAGCACAATAGCAGCAAGATTCATTTCGTTATTTACGTTGTTGAGTTGATATATTTTTCAAAGAACAATTAGATTAGAGAATATTATTAGAGAAAGGATTGACAATAATTTTTTGTGGCGTTTGTAGTTTGTACCGTTACACTGAGAGTTAGGAAGTGTAAGTGATTACGGCGCTGGACTAGATTCACGGAGAGGGTTGAGTGCATTCAGTATTCGTCGAATGGGTAATGATGTTCTTGTGACAGGAAGCAGACGTGGTGCTAATCTGCGGTGGGTCGTATCTGCAGCCGCCATGCTGTTACATGCTGGACCGCGACCTCTTCTTCCGCAACATGCAGCACGTGCGCACAGCGACGCTAGCGGTCGCACAGTTCTGCCCACATGCCATAGTGGCGGTCCAGACGCCTCCTGTTGACTGCAACTATACGCTTTGCGCTCATGTTAGTTGATTTTTTAAATTCGCTCCTTCGATATCGTTTCATTTCGAACACCCAAATTGAAATGTTATTTGTTTCAAATTGACGTTATTTCGACGACAATTAAGTTGTTTTCAGAGTGCTGGTCAGTATTAAAAAAGTTTGTACCGTAAATTGAACTTTATTTTGTAGGAATTAATGTTATATTTTCCTTAAACTCATTACCTAAATATTACGATAGGTACAATATTATGATTGGTAGCATTTATTAATCCCGGCTAGACTGCAGTCTCTTATTTTTCTATTACTTAAATGAGTTTGTGGTTACCGTCCATGGCCGTGCGAGGTACCTACGATTTAAAGTGATTTTCTACCTCAGACCCTAAAGCTGGCGGGCGTTTACGACAAGCGGCGAGTCTTGGGCGTAAACTCGATCAACGCTATGCGAGCCAATCAGCTGTTCTGTAACAAGTTCGGTGGCGATCCCACGAAGAGTCACCTACCAGTGGTCTGTGGGACCGGGCGCTGTACGAGAGTCCCCGTATACTCTGTTGGCAAAGCGGTTACTGGTTGTTGCACGGTTCCAGATCAGAATTCCGTAAGTAAACAGTGGTACCATAGAATAAAGAGAGGGAAGTAGGTTATCTCCGACCCAATCCGCGATTTAATTGCCTACTGTCTTAGGGTTGTCACGTTTAGCAAAATTTTTATTCAGTGTCTATAAATTGGCAAAGGTCGGAAAGTTGACGACTGTTCACGCTTCGTCGGATTCGGTTGTCACCGAACCCGCTAACAAATATTTATAGACTAAGAACTTATATTTAAATTATTTGCTTAGTATTTATACATAAAGTCATACACAGTTTTTTTTTGTATTTTTTATTTTGTAATTTATTAGTAGTTTTGTACACATAAAGGACCATATTTATTTTTATTTTTAATTAATACAAATTTATATAACACAAACATATCTATTAACCCTAAAAATCGTAAAACAACATAAAAATACTGACAACTGCCTCTTTGACTAATTATTTCTGTTGTTAAGATCTGAACTTTATTTATCTGATTCACAAATTGTCAATTAGGTACTTACTTACTTTTAATAACGATTTTATAACTGTAAGTAAGTAGTTACTATACCTACCTACAATAGGTACTAAGAAATCGGCATAACTAAATGTAAACAAAGCAGTAGAGCGCTAGCGGCAAATCAACTGACAGATCAAAAGTACCTATAATCATTGATTTGTGTGAATAATAAATTCTAGTACGAAAACAGGCCTACCTACTTCCCCTATCTGATAGAAAACTAATACTTACAACAAGAAATAAGTAAGTTCCTAAGTGGATATCTCATCATCAAGTAAAAATTATAATCTTATAAGAATAAGTGACTTGCTTACCTTTCCTGCTCAGTAGGTAATCTGAACAGAGACAATTCTGAAATCGATGAATTAAGACACCCAAACAAACAACAATACTTTCTCCTGCGATAATCACACATTGTTCTTTAATTTAGCTACGTAGTATTCTGTAATCTGTGATTTAGCGAATGTGCCGAAAAGCCGTGACGCGCGAACCTCGTTCCGTGCTAGCCGCGACTAGCGCAGTCATAGGCACTCTAATATTGTGTTTAGGTGTGCGTGCGGCGACGCATAGATACTATGGCGCACACATACAAGCCGCGCGCGGTCCGTTTGTATGAAGATAACGTACTTCCCTCTCTTTATTCTATGGTGGTACCCTACTAATACCAAGAGCCGGGTTTCAACAGGTCTCGAATTTTTAGTGGGAACAACATTACCCAGCAGTTGGATTGCTTTCTATTAGCACAATTTTGCGTTAGTGATGTCTACTTTCCCTGCCTTCGCTTTAGCAGTTTGCTGCTACTATAGGTATTTGTTCGATTGCAATCCATGATCGGACTTAAGGAGCTCCATGGTCAGACTTAAGGAGCTCCATGATCAGACTTAGGAGCTAAATGATCAGAATTAAGGAGCTACAATGATCAGAGTTAAGGAGCTACAATGCTTTTCTTTGTGGTGATTGCATACAATACAATTCGATTGGCTACAATTAATTGTTAAGTAGTTGGACACTCTACCAATCAACCGTCAATTTACCGTGTTATAGCAATTTCCTAAAACCGACAAAGAATGACAGATGTGATTTGAGTATACGATCAATTTATGTAGATACCTAGTCAAATTACTGAATATATTATTTAATAACAATGCTCATTCTATTTGAATATAGTTGAACTGCTTGTCGCGACTGGTGCGCGAAGCTGACGATCTCATCTGCACGGTCAAGAGCAACAACGAGCAAGGTCATCTCTCCATTGGCTTTTCTACTGCAAGATTTGTAATAAACATAATGAAAGGTAAACCTATTTGTTTTACGTTCTTTTAATCGCTTTTAGAACATATTTTTGGAAGCGGTTGATGGTTTTATAAAAGATCAAAAATTTTCTTTAACCTATTATGTAAAAGAAATATTTATTTCTCATCGTATGTATAAATAGCGGGATAACGGTCAATCCCGTCTGATGGTAAGCAATGATGCAATCGTTGATGGTAAAGCGCCCAAGTTTATTAAGAGCCTATTCACTCTAGCCTTATATTTGAATGGTGGCGGTGATAGAATTATTTGTATGACGATATGGCTGTAACGAATTTGAAAACAAACATATACCTACAACAATAGATATCTGTCTATTCGCGCCCTAAGCGCTTCGAGCGAGCTTCAAGCTAGAAAATATCGTTTATTATAATAGTAAACATGGGCCGTTTCATAGAAAAATGTAATACGCAATCAAAATATATGGAACAGTTATAGTTTAAGGAGCCCAAAATGTAAAGACTTACTAAGCCCCACTGTCTGCACTGCACGTCTGTTACCAGCTGTATCTCACCAATGACATATGTGGTACACCTACAACAAAAATTACTATAAACAGATATAAAATAAATATTTAAGGGGCGCTTATACATAAGATTTTATTTTTTTAATACCTAACTGAAGAGAATTATCAACGCACGGATTCTAAATCAGGATCTGAGATTAATATCTGTTTTCATTTTTGGCAAATTGTTCTGTATATCCTTCCGCTGTCCAGGTCTATTTGAGTCGACGTCATTAATAGACAGCGCGCTGGTACACCAAGGCGACCCAGAAAGGTGCTACGGTATGAAGTACTGCGCCACACCCGTGAAGGTCGGCAAGGGAGGCATTTCCGAGTACTTAGTGCCGGAGTTAAGTCCTGCCGAGAAAGAGTTGCTAGAGCAGGCCAGGTGAGCACGCACGCGGATTTTGTTCAGAATTTGACAATAATGGCGAAACCACATTCCATATGTTAATTTCAGGCTTGTCTGTGCATCCGGATATCACACACATTTTACCTACTCGGATATTATTTGAGATTCGACTACAGAAGCACAGAGCACTTTAGAAAAAGATGCAGCTAATTTATCTACGTAAAAATAACAAGGAGCATTACGCAAACCTTGGTGCAGAGTGCGCCACACGCACATACAGTAGTAATCAAGCCGCCATATTGCACATTCACGTATCCTTGTCTTACTGAGTTATTTAAATGTAACAACCGGGTATTCATTATTCTGTGAATATCGACGGTCTATAGTAATTACTCCATATGACTATTAAAAACAATTTACTGGATGCGCTGGTACTGCACTCTGGTGACCGAATATTGCAGTATTATCCCCTATTGCCATTTGTAGGGAGAAACAGAGAGAACTACTAGGCACTCCCTGTAATAATAATAGGTGTGGAAGTCGAGACTTCTTCATATGTATCTCATTTTAAGTAAAGGTTCAATTAAAAACAAGGGTGCCTGCGGTGTTCTTTCACTTTACAGTCCCTACTAGCATTCCGCTGGCGTGGAAATCGGTTACTTATATCGCGCTTTTTAGATTTTCCAGTGGGAATGAGAAGTTCTCCCGCGGTAAAACATTGCTTGTCCAGGACTCAAACTACCTCCATACCAAATTTCATCAAAATCCTTTGAGGCGTTTAGGCGTGAAAGAACAACAGACAGACGGAGTTACTTTCGCGTTACCACATATACCATGTGTTGCTAAACCAAAATTGAGTGGTAAACTACATTATATGTTTTACCTTGGGGAGCAAAAACATGCATATTTCGGGCCTGGATACCCGGGAACACGTTACATATACCATGCGACAAATAATGTTTTTCCAAGTGTACTCCATCATATCTTAGACTTTGACCTTTCAGTGCTTTATTAATGGTCTTATAAGAAATTGAAGTCTTTTAAATTAAAATGGGAGGTCTGTTGAAATAATCGGAACCCGAGGAATGAGTACACTTTCACCGTTTGCTGCGCCAGTTAGAATAGTTGCTGTAATAATATTACGCCCAAGCTGAGTGACACGCGGCCTGGTACCATTACACAGTCTAGGGGTATCGAGATCACGTATGAGCATCACGGGAACCCCTACTTTTAATTTTAATTTATGAGAAGCCACCCCAAATAATTCCAAAGAATTTAAGGTGCTAATATTGCGCGTTCGCAGAGCCATTGGCCATCATGTATATTATCGTGTAAGTCAGTATAAGCTTTTGCTACCAACTCCGATTCACTGCCTACAACATTAAAAAAATCTTCCATTAAAGTAATCCATTGCCTCTTCATCTACTGTCATTTTCCCATCACTGATTTTTAAAAATATTTCTTTGCAATGACCTGATTAAATGTCGTTGAATAATCTCACTCGCATGTGTTTGGTTAATTGGAAGTTTAAGACTTGGTCCCATAACTTAGACAATTTTAGGCAAGCTTTTATTTCATCTGCTGGATCTGCTCTTTATATGACTGGTAGTGTTTGCCGGAGCCCACCTGCTAATAAAACTACCAATCCTCTCATTATGCTATTGCAGTGTCTTATATCCTGTAAAGTCCTATTGAGAGCTTCAATAACTCCTTCGTGCGAGATAGTACATTCACCCCAAACTAACAACATACACTGGTATAGCATCGCGGCCCGACCACTATTTTTACTAAAATTGCAGGTTGGGGATTCCTTTTGAGCAAGATTTAGAGGCAATTTCAATACGGAGTGCGCAGTTCGTCCTCCAGCGAGCAGCGTGGCAGCAATTCCAGAGGAAGCAACGGCTACTGCAATGTTTTTGTCCTTTCTGACACGAGCCAGAACAAGATCACGAGAAGAACAAGATCTCATAGCAAAAGAGTTTTTCTGGATCTTGTGCCAATTGTTCTGATTCGAGTGCCTCTCGGAACATCAAGAAAGAAATGTGCGCCATTCCTGACTCTACGTAGCGTCTTACTTCGTCGAATACAGTTTTTTACCCCCGTGAAATAGTGGGACCATGTCATTTACTTGCTGTTGCAGTATAGTAGCATTATAATCTAGCTCTCTGGCGATGTCATTTATGCTTTCCTCTGATCGTTGTGGGCTAATGATTCCAAATTCACTCAGTTTTTAGCGGTTATTTGTATAGTTTTATTTTCTTTTTTAGTGAGAGCCTCGTTGTAAATGAAATCATTGTACGTGATGTCCGGGTGTGTCATCTGCAATCTTTTTAAAATATCTTCAGCCATATCATTTTTGTATTTTTCCCATAGCTGTTGAGGATTGAAAAAGCCGTAGGTTGAGATTTAGGTTGTAAACAACTTGTCCATAGTTTCGAAAGCTCCGCTGCGGGTTTTGATAGTAACCGTTCGGCCTCCGTCTTCATGTAATCTTCTTCTGTATAACCGATAGCGGCTGCCTGTGTCATCGTTCGCGTGAAGTTAGTTATTTAAGCAATTTATTTTAACCCTATTTTTTTTCCTTTTTGATAATTATAAACTAGCGCTTGACTGCAATCCCGCCTGATGGTAAGCAGTGAAGCAATCGTTGATGGTAAAGCGCGCTAATTTATTAAGCCCACTTAAAAAACCTTAGTGAATAGGAAGGACGGCAGTTGAGCGTCGACAACGCTGCGCCAGAGGGGGATTGATGTGGAGACCCTCCACGACCAAACTCCCGGCATAACAACATTTGACGCATCGTACCCGGTACACATCGCAACACAACTGCTCAGACCCGTCCTCCGTACGACTTCACCAGACATCATGCCGAAACACGACGAATCGCTTGGCGGCAAGACTTTGTCTGGTGGGTGGTAACTTCTGCCAGCAGCCGATGTTATGGCCTACCACCGAGAAAACATATACAGTATCCATTGTAAATTTTTGTTATGCTCCGCTCCTATTAGTCGCAGCGTGATGTTATATAGCCTGAAACCTTCCTGGATTAATGGGCTATCCAACGTAAAAAGAATTTTTAAAGTCGGACCAGTAGTTTTCAAACAAACTTTTCAGCTTTATATATTAGTATAGATGTAACATTATTTTTCTACCGATCACTAATGAACTCTAAATTATTGTTACTAGGTGTGATTTGGAAGACATGTTGAATCTGGGCAAGTGCTACGCTCTCGGCGATGAGTACTACATGCACCCTTGCAAGTACTACAACCCCTGTGATTGTGGGGCCTGCATGCCTGGCAGCTGCCATCCTTCCTGTGATTGCGAGGTCTGCCAACCTTGCAGGAAGAGCGCTAACGAGGGATAATGTAGTAATAAACAAAATGTCTAGATATTGCTTGCTCAGATAACTTCACGTCAGTAGTAATGAAGACAGTAGTCGAAGAGCCGATATTAGACGCTTTACTTTCTTTTCCTTTCGCCTTTCATTCAAAATTTTTCAACGTAAGTAAAACGTTTGATCACTAAATGAATCAAAAGTGAGTTCGAACAATTATGTGAAAGGAGCAGATGAACGTTCATCCGTTTATAATTTTGTCGATGTCGTGTAAACGTGGATTGAAATAAAAATAAATGTTCAATCGAGTGAAGTGTATGATATCAGCCTTTTCGACTGCGAAGTAAAGACGCTGTCAACGTTTTATTTTCTATTTCAAATTTATAGTAAGCATGAATTCGATCAAATGTAAACTGACTCGTAAAATTGTGATTAAGTGCTGTTATATATTAGGTATCCGCAGATATTATTTTTCCATTTTTATAGCTGTTACTAAATCAGTTAAAATTATACCAGATAGCCGAAACAGTTAAATTCAATTAGATATTTTTTTAAAAGAGAAAAGGATTAAACTTCAATTGGAAGTTTCTAAAACTACGAATAGATATGTTATAAAAATCGAATAATAAGTCTTAAACCATATAAAAATGTAAACTTAAACAATAAAAATGTATGAGAAAAATTAATACATATTTTTATTTTACTTCTTCGACGTCTTTTATCTTGTCCGATACCTGAGACGCGTGAGACATATGGGTCGCGTGTAATCTCCGTTCAACGACACATTCGGCATTATCTAATACTGTAAACTAAAGCCTAAGTACCTACATGTGTTCGACGCACGTTTCTAACAACATGGTTCCATTTAAAAGCACTTCACTTCACGTGAGTCCGTAACGTGGGGGACATTACCGACTCACGTGAAGTGAAACGCTTTTCACACAAGTTTTCCAGCACGGGTGTCTAGATTTAGACGTATTTCTTTCACGTGGTTGTTGATTTCGTACGGCTTCTTTCTGGATATAGAAGCGTACTAGACTGGAATTGGCATGAGCGTAGTATATAGAGCCGACTTGGCGTAGATCATTTATTTCAGCTTTTCGCACAAATGAAGGTAGGATACGAATTTATTTTTTGCTATTGTAGCGGTGCCTACAACACAACATGCGAACAATCTGTCATACTGACGTCACGCGAATCCTGCATCTCGTAATCAGAGTTTTCTGTGCAACTAGCACCCATACAAGTTCGCGACATTAACCGGCGGCAAAGTGGCCCGCCAGACAATCCCAGTTTGGTCGGAGGATCCTCCCTTTTCAAGGAGGATAAGCGAGCTTTACACGGTGCACATAAATAAAGCATGCAGGAATCTTACATGTTCCGCTATGTCTATCAAATGTAACACATTAAAATGTTAATATTTTTACATTTCCAATAACATTATTAGAATTTTGTTTAGATATATTCAAACACTTAAAATAACAGTTACTTATATTATATCGCAGTATTATATCTTATACTGGCGGCCGCCAGCGACTTCGTTCGCTTGGAATTAGTTATGCTCAGCTCCTATTGGTCGCAGCGTGATGTTCTGTAGCCTAAAGCCTTCCTGGATTAATGGGCTATCCAACGCAAAAAGAATTTTTCAAATCGGACCAGTAGTTCCTGAGATTAGCGCGAACAAACAAACAAACAAACATACAAACAAACTCTTCAGCTTTATATATTAGTATAGATTTATCAGCTACTTTTCTATCAAAAAAATCTTTTGCACTATAAAACCTTATTGCTTTAATGTAGTTTGTCGAGGAGAATGGATTTCGATGTGCAGGGACGTCGTTGCTACAGAGTATCGCATACGAAAATGAACATTATAAATGTTACTAGCTGTCGCCCGCGACTCCGTCCACGTGGACTTCAATTAACAGCGCGCGGTGGTTCTCGTAAATTAAATAGAGCTCAGTTGATATAAAATAAGCGCCTGTTAAATTAATGGGAGCAATATGTAGTACGTCCGCGATAGCTCCCGTTATCGCAACATTTTTTGTTATGTCGTGCTCCTATTGGTCATAGTGGGATGTTATATAGCCTATGTCCTTTCTTAGGCTCTAGACTATCTGTGTACCAAATTTCATAACAATCGGTTTAGTAGTTTTGGCGTGAAAGCCGGATAGACAGACAGACAGAGACACTTTCGCATGTATAATATTAGTAGGGATTGCTATAAGGTTGGGTGTTCGCACGAAAACAAGTAAAGGAAAAATTATATCTATGGCATCTTATTGGAGGGTTAAATCGCCGTCGGAAACGCAGGATTTCGTCATCCGTCGTCGTTATAGGGAGCGACGAGCACGTTTCTAGTCATGTGCTTCATAATCTCTGACATGAATAAATGCTTGTGTATTAATAAATGATTAGATTTTTTTTTATCTAGATTAATAATAATAATATTTATTTTTTTATTTCTCCACAAAGGTAGTTACAATTTTTACTTAAAGCTAACAGTTTAAATATTTACAAGTCCTTTGTGAGAGCTGGTGTCTGAAGTATGTAGGTGTCAGGAAAACCTGTAGTACAGATCACCAGGCTCTCGCCGCCTCGTAGTGAGCTAGCGTATGGTACGTGCATATCTCGTGTTAAGTTTAGGCAATTGTTAACTAACTACATTGAAGTGAAGACTATTTTTTAGAAAACTTAAACTATGTTGTGAGTGTTGTATGTGTGTGTGTGTGTGTGTTGGCACGTGTGTTGGAGTGGGTGTGTGTATGTGGTGGCGTGAGTGTTTGTGTGTGCATGTGGTGTACGTTAATTGGAGTTTTATTTAAGGTTTTATTATAATTTCAGTTAAATCAGATTATCAGATTTATTTATGACATTAGTTTAAGACAAATTTATTATTTAAAATAAATCATCTCATAGTTGTAGCACAATTGTCTAATTTTCTTTTGTTTCGTCAATAACAGTCTACATCTATACAATATGTAAAGAAAACCCTGTCCGATCCTTGAAGGTAGTATTAAGTATCGATAACTGATTCTAATAATGCCCACAAAGACAGGCTAAACTTAAAACAAAATCCCCCTAAAAAAATAAATATCATTTCGCGAAAAGAGGTAACTTAATACATGTGCGATAAGCAACCCCTTCCGCGGGCGGCGGGGGGCAGGGCACGCGGCACCTGTGACGTGGACGCGTCGCTATTCGCTTATAATAATAGCGGTGTTGTCACTTTTTTAAAATTACCAAATTTCGGGGAAATTGGAATTAATTCCCGGGAAAAAAGGATTATTTCAAAATTCATTAGTATTGTTACTATGATGATTATGTAAAATTTTATATTATATTATTTTGGTCAAGTGTTTACCTTACCTTTATTATCCTTATGGGTCGGACAGGGTTTTCTTTACATATTGTATATGTATATCCAAAAAAAAAAAAAACATGACTAAGATACAGAATAATTAAAAAGGTGCATATGTGCTGATATACCCATCACAAGATCCAAATACCCTCCTCAAAACTTTAAAAATAACTGATTTAAGTATTTTACAGTCCAAACGCAATGTCAATCATAACATAATATAATTCACTAAGTTGTGAGCTGGCATTGGTGCCTAGTATTAGTTTAACGACCGCTCCTCCACGATCGCTTCACATAAGCATAATCACATAGGCTTAGCACATATACTGTGACATTTTTACAGAGTGTTTAGCATTTTCTAGGCTTTCTTTTTAATTTATATTTAATAGGGTAGTTCACTAAAAAAACTAATTAGTCCGTCAGTCAGATTTCCGAAACAAACTAGATACGTATTTTTTCTTTTTTCATATAAACAAAAACTAAAGACGATACAGTGCGTTGAAAACTTATGTGACGTCACTCCTTGCTACACTTTTTTAGCAACGAGTGACGTCACCAACCCCCACTCGTGATCTACGAAGACGAAGAAGACGAAGGAGAAGAGAAGGTTACTCAATTCGACCGTATACAATATGTTAAGAAAACCCTGTCCGACCCGTAAGGATATTAAAGGTTAGGTAAACATATGACCAAATAACATATGAAAGGAGACGTTTCATTTTGGGCCACCATTATGTACGCTATATAGATAAAAAGGATAAAAATAAAAGATTTTCATAAAAAAATACTACTAAATTAATTTGAACAGTAATACAGGTATAAATAATTAATTATTTCAAACGTTTTTAGTGAGATAACTTTATTAAGGTAGCCATGACAGTGGTTATGACGTTTGATTGGCGACTTTGACAGTTTTATTTTCCCGTTGTGTTCGTTTCGAGTGTTGATTTGAGTTGATTGTGTTTACTTAATGGGCCGTATGTTCGGAATTCATATTTTTTTTCGCAGTCATATGTTAGATAATATAGATACGATAGCCTTAGATACATGACACATCAATCAAATGTCACTGTCAAAATCTTATTTCACTTCTTGCTGACCATCATATTTATTAGTAATTGTGTTGCACTCCTTGGCCGAGTTAAATTGAATCTGTATAAAAACTAACCCAAAATATAGGAAATTAACATTAAAAACATTTAACTATAGCGTGATTATACCTAGCATTAAGTGTACAATGTGGTGGCCCAGGCTCCATACATTTCTGAAACATCTCCTTTTACATAATCATCATAGTGACAATACTAGTGAATTTTGAAATTATCTTTTTTTCCCGCTAATTAATTCCAATTTCCCCAAAATTTGGTAATTTTTAAAAAGTGACAACACTATTTTTGGCGGTATAATTCTGAGCGAATAGCGATGCGACCGCATGCCGCGTGCCCTGCCCCTCTACGCCCGCACCTGGATGGCCTACCGCACATGTTTTAAGTTACCTCTTTTTGCGAAATAATATTTATTTTTTTAGCGGGTTTTTTTTTTAAGTTTAGCCCGGCTTTGTAGGCATTAGTATAATCAGTTATCGATACCTAACAATACCTTCACGGATCGGACAGGAATTTCTTTACATATTGTATATGCTTTTTTTTCCTTTTTTTTTATATTGTTCGCGGATAACTTCGTCGTTTATGAACCGATTTTGATAATTCTTTTTTTGTTGGAAAGAAGATATTTCCAAGGTGGGCCCATGATAAGGACATCAGAATCTGATGATGGAAGACCAGAGAAATCAAGGGGAACTTTCAAAAATCGTAAGGGTGACTAGTGCATTTCTTAGTATTTACATTATTTTAAAGGACTACAATTTAATAAAGGTCTGGAGTAGATGTGATGATGGAGCCGGGAGGCAGTCAAAGGAACTCCTCAACAATTCACAGCAGCTACCTTGTGTTTGGGCTTGATTAGTTTGTATTGTTAAGAACTTTACACCTAGATGGGTATTGGTAATGTGACTGTCATAAGAGCTCTTATGATCAAGATAAAGGCCGGTTCCGGGAACTCCTTAACGGTTTACAATAGCTACTTTGTGTTTGGTCCTAAGTAATTTATATTGATGAGAACTTTGCACCCATTGGGCTAAAATAACGGTCTGCAGTAAATCTGATGATGAGCAGTCGGGGAAATTCTTGAAAATTTCAGGTAAAAATTAAAGTAAACAAAACTACGTCGTTTCCCAACTATATTTGCGTTAGCTTCCAGTCTGAGATGCAACTGAATACACAGTACTTAATTTTCACAACTAAAAAGTGTAAAATAAAAGCTTTTTTTTATAAAAAAAAACAACCGACTTCCAAAAACCACTACCTACAAAGTGAAAAACAACTAATTTCGGAAGTCGGTGTCGAAATCGAATATACAAAACCAAAGACACAGACTTCCGAAATTAGTTATTTTTCACTTTGTAGTCGTTTTTGGAAGTCGGTTGTTTTTTGTAAAAAATGTTTTTATATATTTGTCATTTTTTTTTATAAATTATAAACTAGCGCTTGACCGCAATCCCGCCTGATGGTAAGCAGTGACGCAATCGTTGATGGTAACATTTATGGTATTTTTATTTGTTGCGAACATATTTTATTTTTATTAACAGAGATATTTTTAACCGTCCATATTGATGTCCAAGATGCAGGCTCGTCTCAAAATCAAAAGTCATAGAAAAGTTAGTATTCAAATTAAGCTCAGAATCAGCTCTTTTTGAACATCAATATAATAATACATAAGACAGTCCCCCCAAAACGCCCGCCCTTCGCCACTTCCTAGTGCTTTCGCTGGGAAGAAGAAGTGGTGGAACAAACTTCCAAACAGCACAGCTGTCTTCTCTGTAATTAGGGGCCATTGTAAAATCTCTGTAACCTTTTGACTAATAATTTTGTTTCAACATATCTCTGGGCCCTGGGACCTCGGTCCTTTGCAAGGCCTGTTCATGGCCGAAGCCAACTTGAACAGGCCTCTTAGGAGACCAACTGACGATTATCCCTACATGGATTTTATTATAATGTATATACATAATAATAAATTTTCGGCTTTTACATATACTTAAAAAAACTTCCTTCAATAGTACTATCTAGGCAAAGGAAACATTATCGTGATTACTTGAGAGACATTGGTGGGGGATTAATCAGAGAAGACAACATACAATGAAGACGTTAGGTTGGAGAGCTTCAGACACAAGTAAGTATAAAGACACAAGTAAGAAAACAACACTTTTCTCGAAGGAGAACGAAGTGAAAACCCACTCTCAGTAGTTGCGCTTGCAGCTGTTACATTATTAGGCAGTTAGGACAGTCGGTGATTTCAACGATGTTGTTAATCAATGAGCGTTACGGCGAACGCAGCATTTGCAGAAACGTTACAATGGCGCTAATTCATAACTTAACTAATTTTCAGTTGAGTGCATCTTTTACTTTCTATTTCACGAAGTAATTATTAGAAGATAACATATTAGTTTACTACTGGCAAATTACTGGCATATTAGTTTAGTACTGGCAAATTACTGGCATATTAGTTTACTACTGGCATATTAGTTTAGTACTGGCAAATTACTGGCATATTAGTTTAGTACTGGCAAATTACTGGCATATTAGTTTAGTACTGGCAAATTACTGGCACATTAGTTTAGTACTGGCAAATTACTGGCATATTAGTTTAGTACTGGCAAATTATATTAACTTAATTAAGTTTAGTGTGTGAACAAGGGTATCAAGACCCAAGAGACATAGAATTTGGAACCTGAGCTTACCTGCAAGTCTGTTTTGTCATCATCATCTCAACGTTAATCCCAGTCGCATCCGAAGCTTTTCAGCTTTTGGAGTCTAGGGTCCGCTTTTACCAGTCTAACCGCTTATTTTGGCTAAACTTCGATATTTTTCGTGAAGCGACTGCCCTCTCACCTCCACAACCCGAAGGCAATATGGAAGCATTGCAGTTAGACCAATTGTTTTACTTTTATGGGCTCCAACAACCCGTAACGACTGCCATTAGATGTTCTTATGGCCACCGGGACCAACGGCTTAACGTGCTTTCCGAGGCACGACCAGACCAGTGCAGTGCAAATATTCATATTTATGCATACAAATATGTGCACCGCGCGGGTATCGAACGCGCGCCTCCTTGTGTAGCAGCCGCATTCGCTACCTAAGTCTGTTTTGCACCATTCGTAAAAATATTACATAGTTAATGCTCGAGATAATGCTGGTGTCTACTTACGTTTAGATAACAGTAATCCAATCTTATTTGTGGTTATTGACGTCTGTGTTATTGTTATTTACTAGCTGCTCCCCGTGGATTTACTCGCATACCCCGCATACCCCGATATAATCCCGTGGAAGGACAATTCTGTGTGAATATCTATTGTATATGTTAATCTTAGTTATAAACCATCTGTGTGCCAAATTTAATTCAAATCCCTATAGTAGTTTTAATTTTCTCGGTGGTAGGCCATAACATCGGCTGCCGGCAGAAGTTACCACCCAACAGACAAAGTCTTGCCGCCAAGCGATTCGTCGTGTTTCGGCATGATATCTGGTGAAGCCGTACGGAGGACGGGTCGGACCAGTTGTGTTGCGATGTGTGCCGGGGACAATGCGCCAAATGTTGTTGTGTCGGGAGTTTGGTCGTGGAGGGTCTCCACATCAATCTCTCTTTGGCGCAGCATCGTTGGTCGTGTTGTTGGGTTTAACATTGCACCACCTCGCTCAACTGCCGTCTTCCTTCCTATTCACTAAGGTTTTTTTACGTGAATGGGCTTAATAAACTAGCGCTTTACCATCAACGATTGCATCACTGCTTATCACCAGGCGGCATTGCAGTCAAGCGCTAGTTTATAATTATTAAAAAAAAAATCAAATCCCTGCAGTAGTTTTAATTCAAATCCCTGCAGTAGTTTTAATTCAAATCCCTGCAGTAGTTTTAATTCAAATCCCTGCAGTAGTTTTAATTCAAATCCCTGCAGTTGTTTTAATTCAAATCACTGCAGTAGTTTTAATTCAAATCCCTGCAGTAGTTTTAATTCAAATCCCTGCAGTTATTTTTAATTCAAATCCCTGCAGTAGTTTTAATTCAAATCCCTGCAGTAGTTTTAATTCAAATCCCTGCAGTAGTTTTAATTCAAATCCCTGCAGTAGTTTTAATTCAAATTCCTGCTGTAGTTTTAATTCAAATTCCTGCAGTAGTTTTAATTCAAATCCCTGCAGTAGTTTTAATTCAAATCCATGCAGTAGTTTTCCATCCATACAGACTTTCATGTTTGTAATATTAATTAGGATTCCAGATGGACATTCATAAGAATTCCACCCCGGAAAGGTAAGCTCGTTCAATTCACTCAGGTCAATAAGCATGTCTACAATTTTTTTTTGTCACTCAACATAGCTGATATTGCTGTGCTCCTTATCAAGACCAGTCCCTAAAACTAATCGTATTACATCACTAAGTTCTACCATCTGCTGTTTCTGATATCGGAAATCATCCAACAGGAACGTGTTATCGGTAAACAATCCTAAAGTACTTCTTAATCGCGTCAAAATCGGCCCCACCGTTTCGGAGATTAGCTGGAACAAACCGACGGATCATAAAAAAAAAAAATTGTATAATTTATACATATACTTTAATTGGCATTTAAAATAAAACTGTTATTTTAACATTGAAAATAGTCACTATCGATGCGTGATTTAATCTTAATGAGAACCATCAAATTTAATGAAATCATCGATTGCTCTTGATCACCACCTATACCTGAAAGCGAACCATTAGTTTTAATTTGTTTTTGTAAAGTGTGTATCTGACATCGACGTACAAACGAGTATCCAGTACACGATTCTGAATTCAGTGGTGGAACTTTGCGCCGGCTTTTTCCCGATTAAAAAAAATAATATGCAGTTTTTTTCGCTTTAGACCGATCATAATTACTATACTTTTATAACCCAATAATATTTTAAAGTAAAAATTATTTAATTCGTTAATTGCACAAAAAAGCCCTATGTGAACAATACTAGAAAAACTATCCTATCAAAACCCGCCACACTGTTCCCAACCCACTGCAACTCCTGAGAGCCAGAATCAACAGTGGAGACCGCCAGAAAAACGCCGAGCAATGAAGCTATCCTATCAGCTGATTTTATAGAGTTCGCATCAGGGGTCAACGTCATACCTACAAACACGCACGGTGGCACGCTTTCAACGTTCAAAGGCCGAGCCGACACTTTTTTAAAAGCATAACAGTGCTTAAAAAGTGTCGGCTCGGCCTTCTGTAACCGCTCATTAACGTCATTAATAACTATCATAATTTTGATAGTGGTATGCGGTAGAGTCTTTTCGCGAAGTTTGAGTTACTATGTCAGATACACCCTGTATGCATAACGATCCACTAATCATGTTAAGTTAATACCTACGTAATAACATTAAAAGGCTAACTATCGATATCCCGGAAAATAAAGGTAGCGTTTTTATCGGAGTAGGTACCGCTATACAACTAAACTTGAGACGTGGCCTTGCCTTGGGGAAGGGCGTGGGGACAAGGCCTCCCCCTCTCGGGGGATTATCCTTACACGTGATACTGCAATGGATGGTCCAAGCCATATGCAGATTTATGGCTATTTTTGTGTTTCTGTACCTGGATTTAATAGTTATTTTCTACTAGCTTTCCGCCAGCGGCTTCGCCTGCGTGGAGTTCGGTTATATCGCGATTTTTAGGTTTCCCTCGGGAATATCAAATTTTTCCGGGATAAAAGGTAGCATATGCCCTTTCTCAGGGTCTAAAGATTGTCTGTGCCAAATTTCATTAAAATCGGTTGAGAGGTTTAAGCGGGAAAGCGTAACAGACAGACAGACAGACAGAGTTACTTTCGCATTTATAATATTAGTATGGATTATTTTTCCTCTCAACCACAGCATCTGTCATCTAATCTATCACCACTCTTGGTTGAGTGTGAAAACATTTAAAGAAATAAACATCCCCATGTACTTACGCCACATCCAACAGTAAAATTAGACATATTCAAACTTCATTTGTTTAAATTTTGTACAATATTTCAAATTTAAAAAATATCCACTTGATTTTTGTAGTAATGAAGTTGATTTCACAGTGATTAACACTATTAAAAATATATCGAAATGTTTGTATTCGTAGCGTAAACTGAACTTTATAACGTAGGAATTAAAGTTATTTTTCCATAAACTCATATTTGTTTAAACGTAAGATACGAATTACCGATTTAATTATCAAATTTTAGACAGTGGGCTTGTCGCTAAGATCTAAATTACAAACTCACAATAAAAAAAAAAAGTATGTTATAATAGTCGCTAAGATCTAAATTACAAACTCACAATAAAAAAAAAATACGTATCTTATAAATAAATAATAAGTATGTCGATCTATTTGTCAAAATACAAACCAATATCATAAAGTACTGCAAGGTAGCGTAGACTTAGCTACGAAGATTCGTAGCACATCTGCTACGCTGGTAATGCGCTACGACATTTACTAACCATTAAACAAAGGCGTCGCGTCTTTGGGCAATAAAATTTATTGGTAGGTATATGGCGCCTACGATTCGTAGACATCATTCCACTAACCCGTGTTCTACGAATTTTGTATACCGTGATGGAATGTTTTTGTAATATTGTGGAGGTATGTGGAGCAGCGTGTAAAGCTCACTCATCCTCCATAGACTTGGGAGGATCCTCCGACCAGACTAGTTGTCTGGCGGGCCCCTTGCCCGCCGGTTGATGTCGCGAGCTTGTATATATGCTAGTTGCACGGTAAACTCTGATTGCGAGATGTAGAATTCGTGTGACGTCAGTATGACGCATTGTTCGCATGTTGCGTTGTAGGCACCGCTACAATATAATAGTATTTATCAATCTCGTTCTTAATCAAAACATACATACATAGAGATTAAAAGAGTAACGTTGGACCTTCTCCCGGAGCGAGGAACAGATCAGAGGTTTATTTGGAAAAAAAAAACCATTCTTCGCTGAATCTGTAGGGTAGGTACCTAATTGCGTAACTCACTATCAATGAGTTACATTTTTACCGTTCAAAAACATTCATTGCGTTAAATATTTACGTTGTTGAGCAGACACATTTTTCGAACGTAAAGAGCGATGGATTAGCAATTGGTCACAAAATGATTCCGGGTGCTGTTTAGATAAATAAAATACCTATATGATTTATTGTAAATAACAAAAAGAAAAAAATTACAATGCAATGCAAGTTATTATGATAACTTGCATTGCATTGCAGTCATCTTCCTAATCTTTTCGAAACTACGTTGGCTCGGTTTCAAGTCTTACCTGATGCAGCTGGAGACCAGTATGTATTTACTAAAACGGCCACCTTTTGAACCGTACAAACTGTTCTGTTTGCCTTTTCGTGTAAATGATTGCGACTAGTTGGGATCGTCTGGACCGAACGGACCAATGGGCGGTTCAAACGATACCAACTGATCCCAACTAGTCGCAATCATTTGACGAAAATGTGTTCGCCGATTAGGGGGCTGGTTTGTATATAGTATTTTAAGTCAAGAACTAGTTGTTACGACTTATAAACTGAGATCTTGGAAAAAAAGAACACACACATATACGCAGGCTCACACACACATATTCCACCTAAAGAAAAAAAAAACCAATTGGAGATGATGAATTATGCGAAGAGTCTGTTTAAGCTCATGGCCCAGATATTAGAAATATGTATTTAGAGTACCTACTTGTGATGGGACTGTCATACGTATTGCGATTATAAATAACAAAAAGTGTTGTATTTAAATCGCTGCCGCCTGCTCTTGTACCACGGCCGGGATGGTAGGTACAGTGCCCTCGGGAGGCAGTCTCAATGTCACTGTCAGGATCGATTCGACAGCGGCCGCTCGACGTTCATCCTGTACTGTGCTACTATATCCGGCTACCTTCATTCCTGAAACAGAATTTATATTTTAATTTTGTAATGAAACACTTTTTTTTTAGTATGTTCAACGAACATCGTTCCTGAATGGGATTTGGATTTTTTAGATTTCGGGAACGAAAAAAAATTCATAGCGACGAAAGCGCGAGTAGAAGCTACCTACAAATACGTAAATAATAATAAAAACCATAATTGTTGAAAACATTACAGAGATTTTATTGTGGCCTCAAAGAAGGCTAGGATCTTGGGACCTGGAGATAAATCTTGCGGACCAACATAAGGAATATGGATAATTCAATTCTTTATTACGAAAAAAAGATGTTGCCCCACCGGTACAAAAAAGGTGTTTTACGGAAGGATTCTTGAATATTTTTACTCTACACATAACCATAATTGCGTAATAACAGACAACATGAATCATTTCGAATGTAATTGGTTATCCTTTGCTTTACATGTTATGGTTTAAGGCATTTATTTCTCAAAAACTATAATAATTTTATTTTGCAAACATGGGTAAAAAAGATGACAAAAAATAAATGTATATATAATGACAAGTTCAGCCATGTTTCACCATTTAGGCATGCAATTTTTTTTTAAACATTCAACTTAAAAGTAGGAAATTAAGATTAGGAAAATAGTGCAAAACTACATTATTCTAAGTTAAAAGAAAAATCTTTTTCAATAAGGTACTCACTTATATTATAGTACGTTTTCACGACTAAAAGGCTTCGGAGTCTTTTTTTTAATAATTTAAACGGAAGCTCTTTCCAGCTCTTTGGTAACTTATTATAAATAAGTGGAGCCATGCAGTAGACACTTTTGCGCATAAGTGCTGAGAAACACTGGTTCTAAACGTAAACAAAGGAATGAATGTCGTTGAACTGTCAAAGCTAAATCCGTTGCTATTAATAGATGTTACGTATTAACCATCACGCAGCTTGTACTTAGTTGTAAATAAGTAAATAAAAATCTTCATTTTAGAACAAAGATCACCAGATGAAAATAAATATCCGAATCAGCTTCAGTAATCAGTTGATTTAGTTAAATACATTATTAATATATTACTGTACCTATACATGGCAGAATCGTTGCACCACAATTTTATATATAAGATATTTCGAACCTACCGTATTATGTGCTACTATTAATTTTGTTATTTTTTTTTTTATTCTACAAATTAATAAAAGTGGCATGCATACCTACATACACTTCATACATTTTCTCATGATATTTCGAACCTACCGTATTACGTGCGATTATTAATTTTGTATTTCTTTTATTATACAAATTAATTTGAATAAAGATATCGTAAATACAAAAAAAAAAAACACAGAATAAAAGTGGCATGCATACCTACATACACTTCATACATTTTCTCATGCACATTAAAAAACAATAAAAATTAAGTAAAGAGTTAGATATCATACACTTCGTAAACTTTCTCATGCACATTAAAAACACAAAAGAAATGTAGTTAAATATTGTTTGTGTTTGTATTGTTGTTGGTGTTGTTGTTGTTGTTTGTTGTGTGTATTGTATTTATTTTCCACACATGATTGGACGGCACAGATAACTAAATGCATGCAAAGCACGTGCGTCTTTATTTTTATGCGGCCCCAGGAGTTGTTGATATTATCATGAATCAATTCTCAAGAGAGTGAACCTAGATCATGGTTACTATTTATGGTGCTGAGCTGATTGTATACTAAGATTGAGATCTATACAGCTAATACTTTATGACTTTCATAATTATAAAAACCGGACAATTTATTATTACAAGTACTTATTTATAAAGAGATTCCCGCATCCGTGGCAGTCTTCATGTCCGTGACATAGCGGACAAACTGCAGGAGGGTCGTCTACGTTGGTACGGTCACGTCTTACGAAAACTGGCACTGGAAAACTTACGTGGGTAACAAATGTCTTGCCATGGCGCCTCCGCCGGGCCGGAATAAGCGGCGTAGACCCAAAAAAGTGCTGGCTTGACGTTGTAAGAGATGACATGCGAGCCAGCAATCTCACACCACAGGATGCTAAAAATCGCGCGAAATGGAGGAAATTGAGTAGGAAAGCGGACCCCGGGCTCCAACGCGAAAGCCGCGGATGCAACCGGGATAAACGCTGAGATGATGATGATGATTTATAAAGAGACTGTTTTACTACTTATTTGTTATTTTAGCGGAAACTGAAACACATAAATTAATTATCTATGAAAATGACAATTGTTTAGCTATCGTGGTTTATGAGACACAGCCTGGTGAAAGACATACTCTTATCTTTTTAAAATTAATTTGCATATTATGATTAAGCACATTTCTCTCTTTGTATACTTACTTAGGTGAATGCCAAAAGAGCTTTAACTTTTCAAATTCCATAATAAATGATTAGATACTTACTGTCTTAGATTGAAAGTGAACTAAAAGTTTTAATTTGTTAAAAGCAGACTGTCCGGCTTACTGGCCAGTTACATTTTATGTTTCATTACAATGACAACGAATGTTTGGTGCGCAAAAAGCAAGGAATTTCTATCTAAACTGGAATGTGAACTATCGATCAAAACGCGGTCCGAGGGAGATAGCTTCACAGTAGCCCCCTGTCCTTGTTGTGTAGGGTGACTATTATAATCGAATTTATAAAGAATGTACGTAAAATATTTTTTTTCACTTATATTACTTGAGTTTTAATGAACATTTAGGCATGGACGCGAAATTTTTAGTTTTGTTATTGAATTTTAAAAATGGATGAATAAATTGATGATGTACGGACGACAGCAGGTCAATCTAGCCGAAACTGTACCTTTAGATAAATAAAATATCTACAAGAAAGCAGAATTTAATGACATTGTAAATACCCAATAAAAGTCACTTACTTATTATGCACACAATGATTAAGTGCACATTTATTAATTACTCCGAAATTTATGGTCACCCTACATACAAACAAAATAGCTTGTATATGATTACCGCATAAACCTTACTTAAAGAATGATATTCCGCATCCAGAAAATGACTCACTATTGCAGACATTAATGACACCCTTTTTCACCATCTTTTTTCTAATCGAAATTGTTGGTTTCAAACAAAATTACAAAAAATAAATACGGGTAACACCTAGAAAGAGACAGAGGGCTACTGGGACGCTTTCTCCCTCGGACCATGTTTTCTTCAAATAAAGTTTTATTTCCGATCGACCTTATTGCTCTTGCGATAGAGTCTTCTTTTAAATAAGAGACTTATGCAAGTTCACATTCCAGTTTAGATAGAATTTCCTTGGCAAAAAGTCATAAAATTTTTAATTCCGAAGATGATCGATCATATTTAGTACTATTTCATGGTGTTGTCCAAAGATAGGTTAATAAATATTGTAATAATTTTCAAAGTTGGTTAATATCTATGTAAGTATTCGAATTCGCTTATAATAGGTAAGTAGACTATTATAAGCGTATGTAACTCAATTTTTAAATGGAGTTAAATATTTTTAGTTGTCTTTAATCGCTATTATCAAAGATATTTTTTTTTATTAATATGGGATTAAGCATCTATGTAAAGTTGTATAGTAATATACACTGTTTTAACTTTTGTCCGCTTGAACAAGTCTTGTATCTCGTGTAAGATAATAGGATAATATTCTTAAACGCCAGAAGCTATAGTTGTGGTGTATAAGCATGTCAATAATTCTTATATCTCCAATTCAAAGCAAAAACTGATCGCAAAACTTAGATGAATTGTGTTTACTCGTCAAGCCGATATTACAACATAATTAAAATAAATTTCGAATCAGGTTTCCATTTGGAGTCTGACTCGTAATAGTTATACTGCTAAATTAGGTAAATTACATGGTGACATTGATAAAATATTAAACTAAGGTAGATATGTCACTAGCGCACTAAAAATGAAGCGTACAAAAGGAAGTAAGTCCTGTATCTCGCTTTAGTCACTCTCGATACACTCGTAAAAACAAACGACAAACACTAACAGCGCAAACGACAAACACTAGCCATCTTTTTCTTTTCTATGCTTTAGATTGCGCCCCATCTCACTCACACTGTACCAATGTATGCCGAATAAAAATATGCATGTGTGCTGCTGCTGTGTTCGGCACATTTTTTTTGGTCAGTTTGTTAGAATATATCGTATCTGTTTAATATTTTATCAATGCATAGTGATAAACTACTAAAATCATCAGGAAATATAAAAAAAAACACGAAATATTAAAAAATAAAAAAAAAACAATTACAAATCAAAAAATATGATTCGCACGAGCATCACCTCGTGAGTCGTCAAAAGCGTCATAATCTCAATTTCGGCAAACGCGAATATAAGTCCGGGTGAAAGTGATGTCTTAATGCATTGTTGTATTAGAACTCGTGGGCTTCGAACCGCGCAGCCGACAACGACGGTGAAGGTCACTCGCGTACTTACGGGAGTTTGAGTCAACCCCTACAGTCTGCTGACAGCGGCTACCGAGACCACTCGCGTCAAAACAACGCCTGTTATTAAATATATTCTGTAGAAATATTAGAGGTTCATAATCGCACTTGAAGTAAGTACAATGTTGGATTCGGGAACGTTCGTTGAAGGTCATGGTTGTTTGGTGTGAAAATTTATTGAACTGTTGATCGCCGACCAAAAGTTGCTAATTCATTTTAATATAAATCGAAAGTAATATTTGGAAAATATTTTTGTTTCGTTTAGTGTAAAACATACATGACCAATTGTTTCTACAATATTAACATTATCTGATCTACCAACAGAATTTTCATCACGCAATCATAGTGTGAAACGAATCGTTTCTAGCATTATTCTAACGAAACCGGTTGAATTTTAATGAAGTAAGTAAAATATTTTGATTGATTGCACTTATTTTAATTTTCTTTGCACGTCTCGACAATTTCAGCCCGATTTTTCATTTTGCGAATAAAGTGGGTAAACGCGTTATTTTTTAATAAATTTGGTATTTTTAAATTGGCAATTGTTTTAGACTTTTTACTGTAAGCCTTTTTTTTATTATTTAGATGCTTTTATGGAGTAAGTACTTAAATGAATTAAAAAGTCGTTGAATTAAAAAAAGCACTTTAGAATTTGATAATGGTATTAATAGGAACTGAAAGTATTTTAATTTTCGAACTGTAGTTCAGTTCGACATTTAAAGCTTGAATTTGGAATAACTTTAATTAAATGTAAAACTTGAAAAAAGGTTATCATTACAAGCGTTTACACACACTTTCTATTTATGAAAAGAAGTTTGAAATGATTGAATGGCATTCAAATTGAATACGAAAATTTTACGTAAACCTTAACAAATTAAATACTCAACCGGTAGAATTAAAAAAAAAAATACATGCGTTCAGTTGTCGCGTGTTTTTTCGGCCGCATGGTATAACTGAAGTGTGTAGTTCTAGCGAATATGGCAGCCATTGAAGAGAAGTTATACCCTAACTGTGATGCCAGCGTGTGGCTCCGCTCCTGTGAGGAGGAGGTCGAGGAACCCCTGGAGGGGAACATGACAGGTATGCTTACAACTTGATAAGTCCATCATGTAACAGCGCATCAATACAGTTGTAAATTTAATATTGTACTATAGCTTAACTCAAAATCTTTCGATCTAGTAAAAACATAAAAAGGGCTGACAGGGGTGTTTTTATAATTATTTGCTATTATTTTAGACATTACATTTTGACATTTGTGTACATAATGTGTAACTAAACTGACACTCTTGTTTTGGAATCATCTTTCAAGCTTATTGTTTAGAGTGCTATATTTCTCATACATATGTATTTCTAATACTTAATTGAACCGATCCTCAAGAGACGGTAATTTTCTTGACACAATCATTAGTCGTGAACTCGTTGTTTATAATCCAAGGTGTGTTTGCAAACCCACAACAATGCAGTGCGGTCGTCACCACAATGTTTACAAATATACTTCGTAGGTACATATATGCATCTTTATTGCGTGGTTTTCTTCAAACCTTACGTAGAATAGTATACATTGTAATACATATACACGCAAGCTGATACTATGAGTCAGTTTATGATTGTAGACCCCCAGCCAGGAAAATATAACGCTGAAAATACTTAAATCACGTTCAAAATGTAATTATGGAACAGATATTTATTTAAATAACTGACAAAATTTAGGGTTAACTATAGAATAGGGCCGCAGGCTTTTCACAAAAAAGGGGGCGTGGGGAGGCAGAAGAAACTAACCTGAATCTAACCACCTTTCGGCCCTCACACTCGTTCCGGGTGGTCATAAAAAAAACTAACTTGAACCTACCACCTTTCTGCCCTCACAGTCGTTCTGGGTGGTCCTAACCTAAAATAAAATACTTATGCAAAATGTATTGTAATAATTAGCTGTAAATTTACAGATACATATAATGTATTCCTTTTAATAAAATATCTTCAAACATATTCTTTCAATATGATTAAGGATGGGAAAAACATAAAAACGCGTTCCTTTTCACAAATACCTACATAAAAATCTTATATAAAAAATACCAGTCGTGACCGCGGGTGGAAATGTGTATAGGGGGGTTCTCCCCAACCCCCTTTACCACCCCACACCCCGCATTTATCAAGAAATCGTCCGGCTCTGTTCTATAGTCAACCCAAATTTAATAATTACATTACGAGATAATGGCCCCCTTTCCCTTATTTATAATTAAACTTTTTGTTTCATCTTTAACTTAATTTAAGTTCAATGCATTTTTTTTCAATTTCATTAAGAAAAGGACAGATGATTAATATTAGTTTAGTCCTGTCAAATTAGTCCGCACCTGACGTAAATTGACATATTTTTAGTCGCCATGTTGTGTGTTTTAATTGCGTCGAATATAAACTTCATTATAAGCATTTGACAGTACCTAGTAAACGAATATATTATCTTAGTAGATAATATACGTCAGACGTTCGGTACTGTCAAATGTAATGAAGTTTGCGCTTTTTCAATAAAACAGAAAGAAAAAGATGCACTAAATTTAAAATTAGTTCAGTTTGATAACAAGAGAATCGGCGCCTATCTTTTTTTTTGTTGGGGTGGGAAATCATCAAATGACTTCTCCCACTCTGGGCGGAGCGGAAGGGCGTGTCAGACTTTTACTGACTAAAACCCACCCGTGTTTCTTCACTTGCCTGTGGGACGGCCAGGGCCACGGTTTCTTGTTTAACCAACCTGCAACCCTGACCTCCGTGTATTAACAGTTCCACGTTATCTCTTATATTCTGTATAGATATTTACTATACAAACCACTTTAGTATCAACTCCCGTGTCTTTAGCCAATGTAACATCGCTTCGTAGCGAAGCGAAATCGATTGCCAAACCAACCAATGGCGGGAACGATCGACCACGTTATTTATCGCGTCGCGTGGTCGATCGTTCCCGCCATTGGTTGGTTTGGCAATCGATTTCGCTACGCTACGAAGCGATGTTACATTGGCTAGGGCCCCTGGTGTTGTATTTTTAAGTCATGCACCATTTCCCCAGGTGAGTTTCCGTTATGGCTCCGCGGCACATTGCTTCGCAATGGGCCCGGCTCCCTCAAGGTCGGGGACACGAGATTTGATCATCTTTTCGACAGTTCTGCACTTTTACACAGGTAAGCCGGACTAGTATCTAGAGCTGGTGTTAGCACTTCTCCCGCGACTTAGATCGCGTGGGTTTCGTACTTCTCCTCAAATTTTAGCACCCTCTCCACCTCTTCTTAAAAGGTAGTTTTCTAAAATTAATAGTCTCGATCTTTATAATTTGTTTTGAGAAATTTCAAGCCAATTTTTAAAATAAATTGATTTTTTTCGTATAAGTTCTTTTTTTTATAATTATAAACTATTGCTTGGCCGCAATCCCGCCTGATGGTTAACAGTAATGCAATCGTTGATGGTAAAGCGCGGTAGTTTATTAAGAACCTAACCTACCACAAAAAAAAACTGAGTGAATAGGCAGTTGAGCGAGGTGATGCAATGTTTAAGCACAACAACATGACCAACGATGCTGCGCTAGAGGGAGATTGATTAAACCATGTATAAAGTTGAGTGACGTGCAAACGTCTAAAATGTATGTTTAAACAATCGCTAATCACTAGTTAACTTTAAGCAGCGTTTATGAATAAAAGGGATAATGTTGATAATGAAGCTATAATTACTTTTACAATCCCGTATGTCCATAATTGTCATAAATTTTCAATCTGTCATCATATTATGTATAATCTTAAAAGGAAAAATTTAATGACTAACTGACTGACATATCAAAGCACAGTCGAAACTACTGATACTAGGAATCTGAATTGTTGGACACAGCTTCCATTTAAAACGAAGGGGAGCAGTAAAATGTGGTTTTTGGAATTCAACCTATAAGGGGGTCAAAAGCGGGGCCATAACATCGGCTGCCGGCAGAAGTTACCACCCACCAGACAAAATCTTGCCGCCAAGCGATTCGTCGTGTTCCGGCATGATGTCTAGTGAAGCCGTACGCAGAACGGGTCTGAGCAGTTGTGTTGCGTTGTGTGGCGGGTACGATGCGCCAAATGTTGTTGTGTCGGGAGTTTGGTCGTAGAGAGTCTCCAGATCAATCTCCCTCTAGCGCAGCTTCGTTTGGTCGTGTTGGTCTTGGGTTTAACATTGCATCACCTCGCTCAACTGCCGTCATCCTTCCTATTTCTAAGTTTTTTTAAGTGAATAGGCTTAATGAACTAGTGCGCTTTACCATCAACGATTGCATCACTGCTTACCATCAGGCGGGATTGCAGTCACGCACTAGTTTATAATTAGAAAAAAAACTACCTGTAGGCCATATCAATATTTTGTCCGCGAGGGAATTGAAATAGTTTTTTCTTATTGTTTCCAGGTTTGCGATGGACGATGGCCGTGTGACGTATCAATGCCGGTTCCTCAGAACTAAAACTTTACAAAAGAATCGCGCTGCTAATCGCATCGTTGTCTCAGAGTTTGGTACTAAATGTGCTCCAGATCCGTGCCACTCGATATTTGACAGGTAAGTCATTTATATTTGGAAGAAGATACAGTAGGGTAATTTAATTTTAATTAGGGTAATTAATAAAAAGAAGAAACAGATAGAAGATGGACTATTGAAGCTACGAGATGGAAAGGACCAGATGGAAAAAGAGTGTGGGCAGACAAAAAACAAAACGGTGGACTGATAACTTACATAGCAGGAAATGACTGGATAACGCCAGGTAAGGACAGGGAGTTGTGGAAGTGGATGGAGGAGGCCTTTACCCAAACATATTCCATACAACATATTCCAGGGTCCATATTGCTTAACACTTACATTATTTATAAGTCACAATAGCAATATAAAACATATACTAACACAAAACTACAACATGTAAACATTGTAAAATATGGAATAAAAGGATTTATTATTATTCCATTTATTTTTCTACATATACATATTCATTTACATTTTTAAATATTTATAAAAAACATTTCAAAATATAAAAAAAAGTGTTCCACCGATGGCGGGAGCGGGTCCAAGCTACCGGTGGTTAGGGCTCCAGAGACAGGAACCTCCTCACGATGCGGGCCGTATCGAGGGGTACTGCCTTGTGAATCTGACCCTTGATCCAACTGCCTAACGAGAGCCTCAATAGATGTTGGTCGAGGCTCTTGGCTATCAAACCACTGGCCGATACGACAATCGGTACAATGACTGCCGAGTTCACATTCCACATGTCAACAATCTCGTGCGCCGAGTCGAGATATTTAAGTTGTTTCTCTTTCTCGGCTTTCACGAGATTTCCGTCATGTGGAATGGTAACATCGACAATCATTGCGAGGCGCGTTAATCGATCTATCACCACCATATCAGGCTTATTGGCGACAATAGTCCTGTCAGTAATGATAGAGCGATCCCAGTACAACGTGACATGGTCATTTTCAAGAACTGGGTCGGGCACATACTTATAATATGGTACCTCGGTACCTTATTATTATTACAGTAGGGTAATTACGTAACACACTATCAGTAGCAATGAGTTTCATTTTGACAGTTCGACGATATTCATTGCGTTATTTACGTTTTTGATCAAACACATTTTCGAACATATGAAGCAATGGATTGGCAATTTGTTTCGAAATGATTCCAAGTAATGGCGCGTTACGCAATTAGGGTGCAGCTCGTGGTACATGACTACCATAGATATGGGTGTTCGGGAAACTAGACAGACAGATTGTATAATAAAATAAATACATGTATCTGTATAAATGGCTTTTATTTTGACAGCTCAATAACATTGATTGCATTATAGTATACGTGTCAATTTGATTCATATTGTGATTGGTAGTGTTACGGCAATTAGGGCGCTGCACTATACAGAGTGGTGCTGGCCATATAACAATAAATTAAACATCGTGTACCTCAACACATTCTCAGTCTACCCTTAAAAAAATTATATAAATATATCCATTAGATTAATCACAGGAAATTATTTTTCATTTTTCACATTTTCTACATGATGTACATATTCGTAAGGAAGCGCTTACAGGTTGATGACCGCCGCATCCAGCGGTACTAAACTTCAATAATAATTGCGCGAAAAAGCAATTCGATACAGGATCGCGCTGTCGCCCGCTGATCGGAGGTCATTGAACCAATATTTTAAAGGATGTTCTATTCCGTTTGGAACTTTATGCGATTTAGTTTGTTTGAAATTTTCATTTTTTTATTTTTGATACTAGGTTTTTTTTCTATGCCTCAGGATTATTCCTATGAACCAGCATAGTCTGTGTTTTCATTTATTGTCGTATTGTCAGCACCACTCTGTATGTCACTTTGGTCCTAAGATCCAGATTTAATAATAAAATGTTTTTGTGTAGTATATAACATATTTTCAGGGTAGCAGCATTCTTCAACCCAGGAGAACACATGTCGGACAATGCCATGATATCCGTGTATCCGTTCGGGGATGAAGTATACGCGTTCACAGAAGGACCAATCATTCATAGGTGAGATGAAGTTTTACGCATAATTGTTTCCTAAAACTTAGGTTACCAAATAAGATGAAGTGTATATTATGTAGCTAGAATGGAAGTAAACATTAGGATATCGTATGAATGGTAGAGATATACACGTTAGCAACTAAATATATACAGAAGAAATAGACCTGCTGGAACCTGAGCAAAGTTCCGCTCAGCATTGTTGATAACCCTACAGTGAAACTTGTGTCCCAAGAGTACGAATATCGTAAGCAAACAATCAAGCAATCAATCATCGTAAGCAATCAGGCCTAAATGTTTAAGAGAAATAAAATTTGTTATCCAGGGTAGACCCGGTGACGTTGGACACGTTGGACAGGAAGAACGTGACGAACTGTGTGGCGCTCGTCAACCACACGTCACACCCACACGTCATGCCCAATGGTGAGGACTTGTACAGGACATATTGTTGATGATTGGCGGGACACCCTCACGGGAGGTTATACCTATAGTTACAGATTGATGATAATAAAATTTGCTCCTTTTATCACAATATAGTGTATTATCGACACGCCATCATCATCTAACCTGCGTTGAAAAGGAGATGTTTCAGAAATGTATGGAGCCTGGGCCAGCAGTACACTTAATGCTAGGTATAGTTACGCTATAGTTAACTGTTTTTAATGTTAATTTCCTATATTTTGGCTTAGTTTTTATACAGATTCAATTTAACTCGGCCAAGAAGTGCAACACAACTACTAATAAATATGGTGGTCAGCAATAAGCGAAATAAGATTTTGACAGTGACATTTGATTGACGTGTATCTAAGGCTATCGTATCTATATTATCTACCATATGACTGCGAAAAAACAAAACATAAATTCCGTACATACGGCCCATTAAATAAACACAATCAACTCAAATCAACGCTCGACATGAGCACAACGGGAAAATAGAACTGTCAAAGTCGCCAATCAAACGTCATAAAAATTGTCATGGCTACCTTAATAAAGGGTTATCTCACTGAAAAACGTTTCAAATAATTAATTATATATACCTGTATTTTTGTTCAAATTAATTTAGTAGTATTTTTATGAAAATCTTCATTTTTTTTCCTTTTTATCTATATAGCGTACAAAGTGGTGGCCCAAAATGAAACATCTCCTTTACCAGTATAAAAAAAAAACAGTTGTTCCATACATTGCACTGTTTTATAAAACAGTAGTTCTGTTTAAATAACCGGCAGTTCATTTTCACGCTAGGGGGAACTGGAATCATTTGATAAACTTATAGTATTTAATAGTTAATATCACGTTAAGTCTGAGAGGAAAAAACCACCCTACTTAGAGCGAGAAACGTCCGTCTAAATCTGATATATTTTGGTATGTTGTTGTAATTAATTAATCAGTTAATATTTTTAGGCGATGTCTACAACGTCGGTATGTCTATCGTTAAGGGCAGAATACGACACGTCGTCGCTAAATTCCCATTCACTGAAAAAGGTAAAAAAAAAAAATGTTCTTACAGATTAATGCATTTTGTAAGGTTTACTTTCCACTCTAATTAGAACCGTAACTTTACACACAACAGCGACACCTGCTCTGGGCCTGAGACTGATATAATATAAGCTGATTGACTATATTTGGAAAGTAGCTTTCGAATTTCTCTGAAACCTTCGTTTCATCATCATCATTTGTCGTCCTCCGTGGCGCAGCGGTCAACCGGCGGTCAACCGGCCTGCGACGTGAAGGCCCCGGGTTCGATCCACGGCCAGATCATGATGGGAAACGGTCTTTTCCTGATTGGCCTGGGTCTTGGATGTTTATCTATATATGTATCTATTATAAAATATAGTATCGTTGAGTTAGTATCCCATAACACAAGTCTCGAACTTACTTTGGGGCTAGCTCAATCTGTGTGACTTGTCCGTAAAAAAAAAAAATTGTCATCATTATTATCATCAGCCTATTTCACGCCATTTAACTCTATTTTCGGCAACTCTACTACCAACCTTCGCTTAACGGATTGTTACTTGTTTTCCAGGTGACATGTTCAAGAGCGCACGTATTGTGGCCTCAGTGAAGCCTCGATGGACACTGAATCCTGCTTACATGCACACTTTTGGTATGTAATAATGACTCAAAACATTCTATTCAAACAAACTATGTATCACCATTTTGTAATAATCAAGGTTTTTTAAAGTCATTCATAAAAATTAAACTATTAGTTGCCCATTCCAAATAGTAGTCGATTACTATGAAGAAATATGGGAAGGAAACTTCATGAACCCGATTTCTAATTGTTACAAAAACATTTCACATGGTGACCGGTGCAAAGTATTAGCACATTCTCATGTTCCATGATCACGATAGAGGATCGATAGGTCGATTTGAAAAATCCTTTATTTTCAATCATATTTTTTTTAAAACCATTATAACGTGAGAATCTGTATATTTTTTCGGTGTAGTGGTCCAGAAAAGCTTTAAAATGATGCCTCATTTATGTATATTGATAAAGTATGAAGGAAGTTCTAACGTAACGACAAAATAAAACCCTTGAGAAATAATACATGAATATACAATATGTAAAGAAAACCCCGTCCGACCCGTAAGGATAATAAAAGTTAGGTAAACAGATGACGAAATAAAGAGATTTTACTTAGGTAATCATCATCATTAGTTTTGAAATAATCTTTTTTTTCCGCGAATTAATTCAAACATTGATATTTTTTTAAAAAGTGCCGACACTATTTTCAACGGAATATGAGCGATACAACTACGTGCCGCGTGCTCTGCACCCCTTCGCCCGCGCATGCATTGCTTACCGCACATGTATTAAGTTACCTCCTTTTGCGAAATAATATGTCTTTTTTTAGGGTTTTTTTAAGTTTAGCTCGGCTTTGTAGGCATTAGTAGTATCACTTATCAATACCTAACAATACCTTTACGGTTCGGACAGGGTTTTCTTTACATATTGTATATATATATATATATATATATATATATATATACAATATGAAACCTATATACAGGAAAATAAAAACAATAATGTAAATAATTAGAGAGGACAAGTAGCACCATGGACGGATGTTACTTGTAATAATCTTCACAAACGTCGCTCGCCGGATGCGATTACCTATTATACATCTGACCTTTCTGAAGTCCAGCAACAAGGTCACTCATACGGCGCCCCTCCCGGCGGCGTTTCCGCTGACATCTGCCTTGTTTGACAAAAACAAAAACACTTGGAACTTGTAAAGTATGGTGATGTTTGATATTGTAGGTATAACAGAGAACTACTTCGTGATAGTGGAACAGCCGCTGTCGGTGTCGGTGGCGAGTCTGATGCGCGGGCTCGTCACCAACGACAAGCTCAGCTCCAGCCTGCAATGGAACCCCGACTATGAGGTGTGTCTTTGATTGGAACCGACTTCCAATCGGTACAAGTATACTACAGAATTTAAATCGTTATCTTGTTTGGCAATATCTGTGACACTTCTATCAATGTTTACCAAGAACAATGTCAATATTATTCAGTCGCTAAAAGATACACGGCCATATTATATTACCGTCCTATATTTTATTTAACAGTGTTCAGGAAACACTACTTGTCCCTTGCTGTCCTCTTACATTCGATCCAGCCGTCCCTTGCTGTCCTCTCTAGCGACGCCCTAAGCAGAGGTTCGTACCCCACAGGGTGTGCCCTTAGTGCGTAGTCGCCCAATTTTAATTTAGTTTTCAAGTGCCCCTGGCTGGAGGCTTTAATTTTAATTAAGGCATCCACAGGAAAGTCCGGTTAAGTAGTTACGGCCTCTAATGGCCACCAACGAGATGCCATATAAAAAAAAAAGAAACACTACTAAAAAGTAGTTGCTTCGACGCTAATTAGTGACTTGAAAGACCAACAACCAAATGCGTTACACAAAGTATTGTAATGATTACTCGTTAGTTTTTGTACTTTAGCAATTTTCCTTATCACTTCGCAGTGGGTATATAATATTTTTAACTTCGCGAATCGATTTTAATGAAACTTCAAAATAAAGTTGATGAGAGGTTTCTTTGACCTCTGAGTTACGTTTTACATGATATACAGGTGGATAATTTAATTCCTCAATCTCATCAGACGACCCGTCGTACAGCGAATTTCCACCCTTACGTTGTTGACACCACTATGATCCGGACGAAGCGTTTCGCTTCCTCTTTTATACCGCGTACATCGAGGGGCTGGAACAATTTGCTAGCGGCGGTGTTTCCGTCTGACTACAAGTTAAACGTCTTCGAGGCTAGAGTGAATAGGCTCTTATAAACAAGCGCGCTTTACCATCAACGATTGCATCACTGCTGACCGTCAGCCAGGATTTCGGTCAAACACTACTTTATAATATTCATTGACAGTAACATCCCACTGTTGGTCAAAAGCTTCTATTTATCAACGAACAAAATAACAACCCATCACAATCCACAGACCCACGTAGTTCTCCTGAGCCGTTCTACCGGCGCGGAGGTGAAGCGGTTCCGCACCGAGCCGTTGTTCTACTTGCACATCGTGAACGCGTTCGAACTGGACGGCAGACTGGTCGTGGACCTGTGTGCCTACAAGGACGCTAAGGTCATCGACGCCATGTATGTAGACGCTATAGAGGTGAGTTCAACCCAGTCGGTGGTTCAAGTTTCAAACCGCAGTAGGGAAACAAAAGTTGTTTTTGTCTGATGCTGGAAGCATGTTTCTGATAACAATAGATATAGAATAAGTGAAACTAATTTTTAAAACTCTTTATAAACGACATCAGAACATAATGATTTTAGTTGAACTGTATGTTTTGTAAAAGTTTACACTTTTATATAGGTGTTCGGTATTAAATAGTTATCCATACTTCCATACTAATATTATAAATGCGAAAGTAACTCTGTCTGTCTGTCTGTCTATCTGTTTGTCTGTTACGCTTTCCCGCTTAAACCTCTCAACCGATTTTCATGAAATTTGGCACAGACAATCTTTAGACCCTGAGAAAGAACATAGGCTACCTTTTATCCCGGAAAAAATTGATGTTCCCGAGGGAAATCTAAAAAGCGCGATAAAACCGAACTCCACACGTGCGCAGCCGCGGGCGGAAAGCTAGTTCAGAATAAATATGAATGTCAGCCGCCTGTCCTAATTCTATAGATAGCCTATTAATCTAGGAAAGCTGGACATAATTATAATAAAACGCTGCGACCAATAGGAGATGAGCACATACAAAAAGTAAACATATCGAAACCTACGCGGGTGAAACCGCGGGCGCAGCTGGTATGGTCTGATATCGACAAAATTATTGGAATATTTCTGTTTATTCACGTAATCACTTATTTTTAGTCAATGCAAAGCAATGCAGACTACGCTGAATGGTTCCGTGCGCGGCCGAAAAGGCTGGAAGTGTCTCTGGATGCGCCCAACTTGACCAGTTTGGATGTGAAGATTCTAGCAGATATCGGCTGCGAGACACCGAGAATTCACTACGATCTTTATAATGGTAAATATATTTTTAGGTGAGACAAACATACTGTTGCGGGCTAGTGGTATTAAAATATGGTTAAGCGGTTCGAAGTTTATTGGTAACGAAGGTACAGTCGATTGTAGGCAGTGACAAGTAGAACGTAGCTGATGTCGCACCGAAGTCTTCCCTTACGTCCAGGAAGTCCGTGTCGCACACACAACAATACTACAGATGTTTCTTCACGTAGTCCTCAAAGTTCTCGTTGGATTGTCGCTGTAGATCTCCTTAATTATCGCTTCTTAACTGTCGCTTGTTTTCGCCTCAGTAGTCGAGTGCAGACCGACAGCCTCCGTGGCGTAGCGGTAGCGGACGCGGCCGCTGCGCAAGGTGGCGCGGGTTCGATCCCCGCACAGTGCAAGTATTTGTATGTATGAATATGAACATTTGCACTGGTCTGGTCGTGCCTCGGAAAGCACGTTAAGCCGTTGGTCCCGGTTGCCATACGAACATCTAGTGGCAGTCGTTACGGGTTGTTGGAGCCCTCAAAAGTCCAACAATTGGTCTAACTGCAATGCTTCGATGTCGCCTTCGGGTTGTGGAGGTCAGACGGCAGTCGCTTCACGGAAAATGTCGAAGTTTAGCCATATCAGCAGTTGGACTGGTAAAGCGGACCCCAGACTCCAAAGCTGAAAAGGCTTCGGATGCGACTGGAATTAACGCTGGGATGATGATGATGATGAGTCGAGTGCAGACCGACTGTACTCTGGCGTCACGGCGCTTTATATAGGTCAGCTGATCGAACATTCCAGATCCGTTGCATTTCACGCAATATTGAACCTTATGCCATTGAAATAAGGTGCATCCGTGACAATATTAATAAAATATGCATTCCAGTTTTACTTGAACATCAATTGAAGTTTTAAATTGAAAGAAAGGACCGATAAAACGCGTCTCAATTTTCACAGACAGTGCATGCATATACATTTCGCTCAGACTACGTGCACTGGTCCTTTCATATTATTTGTATTGCTCAGATCTTAATACTAGGAAACGACAAAAGCGACATTAATAATCAAAATGTATTTCATTGCAGGCAAACCCTACAGATACTTCTACGCCATCAGCTCAGATGTGGATGCTGAAAATCCAGGAACGGTAAGGTTAATAATTATGTTATTGAAGACCTTTTTCTAAACTAAACCCTGCTCTCCGCACTTATGAGTCAGGCAAACCGAAGTTTGATCTAATATTAAAGTAATAATTTTCAGATCATCAAAGTAGACACTAAGACCGGCGAAACCAAGACCTGGTGTAGTCTCAACTGTTACCCCAGTGAACCGATATTTGTCCCAACGCCTAACGCTAAGGTGAGCTAACAGATTTAGTAGTAGTCAGAGTAGGTACAAGTTTTTGGAACGAAACGCGAACCAAAACGCGCTGTAGGAGTTGACTGGTGGTAGAAATCTTCACGCTGAATAATCATTTGCCCTTTCTGTAAACCTCTACTACTATCTATTTATTTCTCTGTACTTTTCATATTGCAAACAAAATATCACGTCTGTGTGCTCTTTCGGCGCAGAGGTGTGTGTAACTTTCATGACCGTATTTTCATGTAAAAGCTCTTAGAAAAGCGAAATATTGAAAATAGCGCATATAGCAAATTTTTGGTCCTATTGACAAATCACAACGAGGAAATTCACCAGTCTTGATTATCCGTCTAATACTACCATTCATCATCATCATCACAGCGTTAATCCCAGTCGCATCCGAAGCTTTTTCAGCTTTGGAGTCTAGGGTTCGCTTTACCAGTCTAACTGCTGAAATGGCTAAACTTCGACATTTTCCGTGAAGCGACTGCCGTCTGACCTCCACAACCCGAAGGCGACATCGAAGCATTGCAGTTAGACCAATTGTTGGACTTTTGAGGGCTCCAACAACCCGTGACGACTGCCACTAGATGGTTGTATGGCAACCGGGACCAACGGCTTAATGTGCTTTCCGAGGCACGACCAGACCAGTGCAAGTATTCATATTCATGCATACAAATACTTGCACTGTGCGGGGATCGAACCCGCGCCACCTTGCGCAGCGGCCGCGTCCGCTACCGCTACACCACGGAGGCTGTCAGTCGTCTATTACTACCATTAGCGACCATAAATAATATTATTATTTTGTCTGTTAGGACGAAGACGATGGTGTTCTTCTCGTTGCGTTAGTGTGGGGCGGGGACAGGACACAGTCAGTGGGCTTGTTGGTCGTCGACGCCAAGACCATGAGTGAACTAGCGCGAGCCACCTTCGACACTCCATCACCAGCTCCCAAGTGCTTGCACGGCTGGTTCTTGCCGACCAACGGCTAAATAAATATAGAGATCACACACTTGCAAGAGACAGATTGTTAACAATAAGTTTAAAGATGTTTAGACTATGTTGCTTAAATATTTTAATGCTGCTTGTGTCGTTATATCCTTATTTTTCACTTTTCTTGAAAGAAAAGAAGGTGGATTTACAGTCGGTGGCCATATTGGTCTTAGAAGGTCAGTATATTTGTATACGGAAGAGCGACCCTTAGAACCTTCCTGCCTAGCTTTTCCGGGCAGATATAATAATTAAACTATATCTATGACGCTAATACATATAGTGACAAACGCAGCCAGATGGAAATTAGTCCAATTTTGTTCATACAAAAATAAAGTCAATAAGGCTGATCGGGGTTTCGTAGTGACAATCCCAATTTAGGGAATTAAAACTAAAATCAAAGTTTCAGTAGTGGCAACTGCAATCTAAAAACATCCTTGGTTCCATTATTTGCAGCAAAATAGCAATTCTCCAAAATCTCAGTGTTAATCAGAACTGTTTCCGTAAAGAAGGACCAGTATTTGAAAAAGATTGGTATTTTCATTTGATTGGATTATGATGATGTTGTAAATTGTTCCCAATTACTATTAAAGAATTTGGCTTAAAACTTTATTTCGCTTGGTGTCGACCACACAATTAGATAAATAAAATTTAAGTACTCAAATTAATTTAAGTTCTTATAACGTTAACGTGGTTGAAAATAATTCTATATTTATTTATGACTATGACGACATATATCAGAGTATTTTTGTTAGTATTGTTCGAAGGCTCCAAAGACTATTTGCTTATATTATTTAGCAAGAACTATAATTTTAAGTTAAAAATTGAGGTATTTGGAAGAGGGAGGTGTAAATATTGAAGTGTTATGTGGACGAGAGATTTTATATGTTTAATAAATAAGTTGAAATAATATGTTTGTATTTATTTATTACAAATAACATGCAATATGTAGAACCCTACAGCATAGATAGCTCAGCACCCTAATTGCGAACACATTATCAAACACAATTTGAACTACTTTAATGGATTTTGTTAATCCATTATTTCATATACTGTTCGAAAAATTTGTCAACATGTTCAAAAACATAAATAACGTAATAGACGTTGTTGAGCTCGTAATGGATGTTGTACTGTTGCGTGTTATGCAAATACCTCGCTTCTATATATACGCTGATAAAGGTGGAGTTTGTAGGTACCTATAAAACAATCACAAATAATTAAGATGTCAATCTTAATAATTAAGATGTCAATCTTAATTATTTGTAATATAAAAAAATTAAGATGTCGATAAATATAAATAATTAAGATTGACTTCTTAATTATTTATTTCAATATAAATAATTAAAATGTCAATCTTAATTATTTGTGATTGTTGACTGCCGTCTTCCTTCCTATTCACTAAGATTTTTTAAGTGAATGGGCTTAATAAACTAGCGCGCTTTACCATCAACGATTGCATCACTGCTTACCATCAAGCGGGATTGCAGTCAAGCGCTAGTTTATAATCATAAAAAAAAAGATTCTGATTATTTGTCTAAATAGATTCATGAGGTTTATAAGAAACTGTGTTCTGTGAGTGGCACGGTAATTGCGTAACACACTGTCATTAGCAATGGGCTTCATTTTAACAATTCACAACACTCATCGCGTTATTTACGTTGTTGAGGAATCATATCTTTGAACACATGGAGCAATGGATTAGCAATATGCTTCGAAATGATTCCAACTGATGATAATAGTGTGTTACGCAATCAGTGTGCTGTATGTTACAATAACTGATGGACGCTGGAGATGGCGCGAAACAAGCAACCGAATTCTAGACAGAGTCCTTATATGGTAGATTGTGACGCTAGAAAGAAGAAGATAAGACATCGGTATCAGTAAGCAGTAAAGAAGCGTTTGATGTTAAAATTATATTTTTTGAACAGGTCTTTGCCTATGAAATTGTTGTTCTGCAGTAGTGGCCATTTCAAATCAAAATATATTTTGTTTGGCTAAGAATTCTAATTTCAATTTTTTTTTTTTTTTTTTTTTAAACATTGAATAACAGTTTTGGCGGTAAAGTTAAGCTGAGTGCTACGCTCATTTTTCATTGGACTTTTAAATTATTCATAGTATTGTTTACTAAATAAAAATGCATTGTGCGAAGCCAAAGAAATAAATAAATAAAAACATTGAATTCTTTTTCTATAAGTAGTCGTTTGTTTATTGATTAGTGTTACTTGTACAATATGAGTACCTTCGAGGCAACAACGGTACAAGCGGCATGCAACATCAACTACGTTTACGGAGCTAACCGTAGAAACGAACGCACCACCTGTTATTGGTTTTCTCGCCCCCCTTCTGGGTAATTTTGACCTAAAAATTAACCTCGCTTTGGTCGAAAATGACTAATTAATGATCATACACAATCTACTGCTGAAATGGGTCCATTTGCGTCAAATTTGCTAGTTAAAAAAGCTTGACAAATAGGTGTCCCACGAACTCAATGATCGCCAGCACGTAATACGCGTCGAGTACGAGATGTGCCTTGCACTGGTCAAAAGACACACAAATGAAGGAATTTTGAACCGTATTGTTACCTGCGATGAAAAATGGATTCTGTTTGATAACCGTAAGCGCTCAGCAAATTAGTTGGATCCTAGTTCAACACCTAAACAATGTCCTAAACGACAACATATCCCTAGAAAAGTGATGGTCACTGTTTGGTGGTCTAGCGCCCGTGTGATTCATCACAGCTTTATTACCAAACAAGATGAGCATTAGTGCATATGTGTACTGTAAAGAACTAACAGTAATGATGGAGAAACTAGCACATCTCCAACCATCATTGGTCAATCGCTCCTCTCCGCTGCGTTTGCACGACAACGCGTGACCTCATACTGCACAGCAGACGGTCTCCAAGTTGCAAGAACTTTGGTTGGAAGCTCTCCATCATCCGCCCTACTCACCAGACCTTGCGTCTACAGACTACCACTTTTTGTAGAATTTGGTTAACTTCTTGGCGGGAAAAAAATTAAATACCCGAGAGGCAGTACAAAATGCCTTTGAAGAATTTATTGCCTCCCGTCCAGCTGATTTCTTTAAGAAGGGCATCAATAAACTGCTACTGCCTTGGTTAAACTGCCATTGATTGCATGGGTGATTACTTCGATTAATAGATAAGTACAAACAAATAATTTACTTGAAAAAAAAATCGTTTCATATTTTTCATACAAATCGGTAATTTCATAGGTAAAGAAAGACCTAATATTAGAAATTTTGAAGTGAAACCTTCTTTAGCAACGTTGAGTAAGTACTTTTGTTGGATGGGAAAAAAGCATTGAATTCACGTGAGCTACACCGACACGACACCGCAATCGCTACAGTCAGATATACATACCTAAGTATACTGTGTAGGTATGTATAGTGTATACATACATGGTAAGATTGTGGTAAAGATTGCGTCACCGCTATAACTTTTTTGTAAACATGATTTCAGTTTTCAGTTCTTTCGGTCAGTTTCACGACTGCCTAATCAGAAAATTTCCGAAAAAAAGAATAATTAGGAATTTTCCAATAATAAAATCAGGCAACTAAACGGCGGCAGAAGCCATTGGTGACGAACCCTAAAAACGAACCCAATAAAGTTTTGCAAAATAATGTGTGTGTGTCTGTGTGTGGGTGTGTGTGTGTGTGTGTGTTTGTTTTAAGTACCATTCGAGGACATCGGCATGAATACACAAGGCACATCTGAGGACATTTTCAATACGAGGACATTTTTGTGGGTCCTCGATTTGACTTGACTACTGTATCGTATTATTCACGCAATTTTGAACATTACTATATATATGATAAGGAAAACTCAAGAAATCCTCGGATTGGTGGTGATCATTCATGTACACATTTCGGCCGTGTGTGACCACTAGACGGCGCCACTAATGATTTTCACACACTCAATAAACACACGACTCTTGTTTATAATACTATCCGAGGACCTAGTGTGTAAATGTTACACTCAAGACCTCGGAATAGTACTTGAACTAGTCAGTGTGTTGAGGTCCTCCTTTCGGGTACAATTTCAGGTTGTATCTGAAATTACATCATCACTAATACATAATATTATAAAACAAAGTCACTTTTACTTCCCCTATGTCGCTTTGTATGATTCAAGCTTTAAAACTACGCAACGAATTTTGATAGGGTTTATTTTAAATAGATAAATTGATTCAAGAGGAAGGTTTCTATGTATATAACACGCATAATATATAACAGGAACACTGACAATTTTTGAGGTTTCTAACACATGTCGCAAAATAAACCCATTTTTTGAGCTTACATTGCAAGCGCTGATTGAACCCTATTAGATAGATCAAAATAATTTATTACAGTATTATAGACCTTAAAAATGCCTACAAAAAAGTCTCGACACCATATGTCTACCTACTACAGTGTCTTCAATATGACTACTTTTTTATGTTTGAAAAGTTCATTAAAATGCCAGTCGAAATCAGAACCCACTATTTGTTCCTTATTATTAATGTTTATCCAAATAAATTACGTCATTTCAAAGTAATTTTAGTAGCAGCAGATCTCTTTTTTATTTAATCTTAATTCTCTTTGAATTATTGGAATTAGTTGTTTCATTCAGGAGATATCACGATTTATTCAAAACTAAACAAAACCAACAAAAACTAAACAAATACTAAGAAAAAATCTGCGTGCTGCTCGCGCCCCTGCCGGCCGCCTGCTACATGAGTGTTTCTCTGCGTAAACCGCGGAGTGAGTGGGCCGGAGCGTTGGACCATTATTTCAAACAAACTTGCTACCCCGGGTAGGCTTTCATTCAATTTGAAGGTGGTGGTACTGGCTATCCATGGACAATAAGGTTTTATTTTATATATTATAAACTAGCGCTTGACCGCAATCCTGCCTGATGGTAAGCAGTGACGCAATCGTTGATGGTAAAGCGCACTAGTTTATTAAGAGCCTATTCACTCTAGCCTTGAAGACACTCAAATTGTAGTCCGACGGAAACACCGCCGCTGGCAAATTATTCCAGGCCTCGATGTACGCGGTATAAAGGAGGAGGCGAAACGCTTCGTCCGGATCGTAGTAGTGTTAACAACGTAAGGGTGGAAACCAGCCGTACGACGGGTCGTCCGCTGGTGGAACGGAGATGGGGGAATTAAATCATGCAATTCCATCGTACACTCCCCGAAATGCATCCTATAGAACACCGAAAGGCTGGCTACTCTACGCCTGTGCTCTAGGCTTTGGAGACCAACTCGAGTTAGATCAGGGTCACCAATCAGCCTCTTTGCACGTCTCTCCACTGAATCCAAAGTGGCCAGGTGACACTTGGCAGCACCAGCCCAAATGTGGCTGCAGTACTTCACACACGAACGGACCTGTGTTTTGTATAATAACATTAGAAGCTGCCCAGGTGTGAAGTACTGCCGGACCTTTGCGATAACGCCAAGTTTCCTGGCAGCCACCTTAGCCTTGGACTCAATGAACCGCCCAAAGTTAAGGTCCGAGGAAATCTCAACTCCCAAAAGCTGAAGGCGGTCGGAACACTCCAAGGTCGATGTATCTTGCAGAGTCATATATTGGCTGATGGGCGAAACAGTAGACATCATTTTTATTGAAGGGCCACCGTTTCTTCAGGAAGGCTTAGGTACCTATATCATTTGTCCACGTGCGAAGCCGGGGCGGGTCGCTAGTTTGTTATAAGAATAAGAAAACGTTGATTTTAAGTCCGATTGTGAATGAAATAGTTATTCAAAAAATCCACCAGAGAGTGTTTTGTGATGCTTGGTCGCAGAGGAAATATTATTTTCCTTCAGTTGACGCCCGACCGTACATTTTGTGACTATCTTTAGAGAGCGTGTGCATTGAGTCGTAAATACCTACTCTGGTTTTTATTACATACGTATCTCATTGATAATAATAATTATATATTACGAGCTGTTGCCAGCGACTCCGTCCGCGTATTGATATAAAATAAGCGCGTGATAAAATAATGGGAGCAATGTGTGCGTCCGCGTTTGCCCCGTATTCGCAATTTTTTTGTTACTGCTCTGCTGCTATTGGTCATAACGGGATATCATATAGCCTATATCCTTTCTCAAACTCTAGACTATCTATCTACCAAATTTAATTACAATCGGTTCAGTAGTTTTGGCGTGCAAGCCGGACAGACAGACAGACAGAGATACTTTCGCATTTATAATATTAGTATGGATAACGAGTTGTATTTTAAATAAGGTTACGAACCTTGTTTTAAGAACACAATCTAAACATAATTTAATTTTTAAATATTGCCGAATTTAGTTTTGCTTACATTTTAGTTTAATTTGTTTAAATAGTTTGGGTGCTTCGTGCATTGGTTTATGTTGAAATTTTTGATCAAATTACAATTTAAAATATAATGATCACGGAAAGACAATGGTGTATTGTCTGGCTTTGCGAGTCGTGGTTTGCGGAGAGTCCGTTTGCTGTGATTTGTTATTGACAGCATATTGCTGACTTCATACTCAGCGGTACAAACAAGTTGCAGTGCTAACCGTTGTTGCTTAGAAAGAGCTGTTGACACGGAATCACCACAATGTTGTTCAGGTACTATTTGCTACCGCACCAATGCGCGATGGATTCGGGTAGTTATTGAAGTGCATTAACTTATTACGAAGTAATAGCACCAGGTTTTTATACTTACCGATTTTCTTTGATGACGAACCCTGTGTGTTGGTTGAACAACCTTTTTTTTCCGGGGTGGAAATCCTCAAAGGATGTCCGCCGTCCTAGGGTGGGTGACGGGGTCTGTCAGACTTTTACCAACTAAAACCACCCCGGTGTCTCTTTTATCACGAGCGCGCGTGGGGCCGCGGGAGTCTAAATTCTTCCACGGCCCCACACCCTCGTGCTGGCCCGGTCTGTCCGAACCTCGTCCCCTGCACGGGGTAGAGGGGGGTTAAACTACCCCGTGCATAGCCTCAGAGGCGCGCGCCGACACTCGCGCGCGCCTCCGCCACGGGGTCCAACGAATAGGGGGCGATGACTTCCCCATATCGCCCCTGGACCCATTCATGGGGGGCGGGAGAGGGCGTTATCCGCCCTTCCTCGGCGCCCGGTGTGTCTTCTGCGGTCCGGCAGTTTCGATCTCCCTCTCCCATTCCGCAGCTTCCTTCTGCGACATCACGTTCTCGCAGAAGGACACCACCGCGTCCCACGACTCTGCGCTACCGACCATCCTCCGCATTACTGCCGACGGCGTCAGATCGCCTCCTACTTCATTTGTGAGGACACGGAGCTGCTCCTCCCAAGCTACACACTCGGAGAGCGTGTGCTGCGCTGAGTCCTCCCCGCATTGGACGCAGTGGTGGCACCGAGCGTCCGGCTCTCTGCCTAAGCGACACAGGTACTTGCCGAAGCAGCCGTGCCCCCACAGTACCTGCGTCACCCTGAACGACAGGAAGCCGTGCCTTCTCCCGAGCCAGTCGTCGAGTACTGGCCGGATCGCCTCGACGGTAGTGTGGCCGGCGGTTTGGTTGAACAAACTGGCCCATCTAACAAAATTGTTAGATTAGGTATTTTTTTTAATAAGTTTACTTTGTAAAGATCTAATGCGAAAAACCGTTAAAAAATGTCTTCAATTTAAAAAAAAAAACAATCTGATGTTGCATGTTACAGAAGAAAATCAAAAACAAAGTCCTCCATCCAGTCTTCCCATCCTTATTATTTAAATGAAAATCAGCGAAATTGTTCTCGAATAGTACTCAAAATACGAAATACGTATGCAGAAAGTGTATTAAAATTACTATAATATAAATATATCTGCTATTGTATGTAGAAAAAAGTTAGGTACACAAGAAGGTACAAGTCCTCGATTTAGACATTTGGGGCTGGGTAAAACGTCCTCAGATTGTTCCTGGAAAGTATAACACAAGGTCCTCGCACTGTATATGGCTAAAGAAAATATGTGTGAAAGTGAGTCCTCAGTTTGTCATGTCTAGTCAGGTAATTGGGTCCTCGGAAATTTCACACAAAAGTCCTCGGAAGGATATCGCTAGGAGCATGAGCTGTGTATATTAAGGTTCTCGCATTGGTCAAGAAGAGTTTAATAACAAAATGGTGCAATAGCAGAGCGGGAAGATAACTGTCAACCGTAATTTCAAATTTTGTCTCTTTATATCTTATTAAAAAAACTGTACGATGTTGTTTTACAGGTTTTTTCGAAAGTCCTCGCATAGGTGACCTAAAATTAAAGTCCTCTAATAGGACTCCCTACAAACAGGGGTGTGTGTGTGTGTGTGTGTGTGTGGGGGTGTGTGTGTGTGGGGGTGTGTGTGTGTGTGTTAACGATAACGTTCTAAATAACACAGGCGATGTAGATATATACCTATTCACTATGGTGCCCTCCAACCATTGCTATCAACACGGCAAAAATAGAATTTCTTAGCATGCCAACGACAGCTATCTACTCATAGTTTACAAATTGATGTGAATTATTTACATACATCTTCCCGCGTTAATGCTTCAGCCGAGAAACTAATAATATTTTATGAAAAATGTCTGTGTCACTTATATATTTTTATTGCTGACCATATTTTTCTAAAACTCTTAGTTTTCGTTAGTATTCTAATCGTTTGGTATCGAGAAAATCATCTATAACAGTTGATGTTTTGTACGTTAATAACTTCACTAATGCATCAGAATATTGGATGGCACTTAAGTTACAATACTTTGCTAATTCAATTAAATAAATAAGATGCACAATGGTCAATATTCCGTGATTTGCTCAATGTTCATGAGGTTGAAGGTTCATAAAGCCACCAAACTTCACTCACTAGGTCCTAAAAATTATGGTATTGAATGACCCAAAACTCTAGACTTTGAAATTTAACATTACACCTGTCAAATTAGGATCTGGGTATAAAAACGAATTTTAGTCGTTTATACAGGGCCCGTTTAGTCTATACTACATCGTTTATACTACATGAAATACAATTAATGAACAATTTGATAGGAAATATGTTTAAACGTCTTCACACAAAACTGTAGAAGAGAATTTAATGAGCGCACCATTTACTGGTCCTTTCATACCATTACTACTATATAATTTACTATAGGTACAACACACGCCCACGCATCAAGCCCAAGAACTAATCCAGTTAATCGTTTATGTACTTTTCTGTACACACTACTTCGTTGATAAGTTATATTACAGTATTAGATAAACATTGACCAGGAACGGCAGCATTGGCTCAGTCGGCTACGTAATAGCTCGCGCAGAACTTTTGAATAAACTCTAACCTTAAAACCCGGTGTGCTCGGTGTTAAAACTGCTGTGAAAAAAAAACAAAAATACAATTCAATAGACTAAAATTCTAAAATCACCTAAATAATGAATCAAAACGATTTAAATATCACGGAAGACTGGCACAAATATGTGAAGTTGGCTCTCACCGATGAGCCGTACAGTTCTCAAGTGATCTTCTCAGTAGCACTGTTCATTATCTTCGTCGCTAGTCTCGTCGGCAACATCCTCACGTGCATCGTCATCTACTATGACAAAAGCATGCACACCGCTACTAACTGTTACCTCTTTAACTTGGCTGTGTCAGATCTGCTCGTCACCTTCCCTATTTTGATAATTATTTATCAAATTCTGATTCAAAGGGACGACCTTTTTCAATACGAATACGGAGTGTTTTCGTGCAATTTCGTCATGTGCATCCACTTTATGTTTATAAGTATCCTTTGGAACAACAGCATCCTGGTGATGACAGCTCTTTCGATAGAAAGGTACATCGCAGTATGCTATCCAATGATGCTGCAAGGCACCCTTGTATGGCGAAGAGTGGGAAAAATTATTGGAATTATTTGGACGGTGGCAATTATAGAGACCTTGCCCGAAATTTGGATGTTAGAAATATTCGATACTGGGAACACATTAATTTGTTTTACTATGCCATCTTATTTAGGAAGGATTTTAAGTGGACTGAATGCCGTGCTCACGTTCATTGTTCCACTGGCTATTATGACTTTCGTATACACTATGATAGCATTTAGAGTTAACGATAATAATGAAGTATATAAATATAAAGGCTCAGTATTCAATAGTGGTTTCAAAAGGAAGAAAGTCAATAAACTAATTGGTAAGTTGTTTTTATCCAATGTAAGTTATAACAATAGTGTTTATGACTGTGAAGTTTAACTAGGTATTGTATGTTTTGATATTCAGTAGCCCTGACGGTGTCGTTTGTGATTTGCTGGCTTCCATTCTTCCTGCTCAGAACGTTGCTGTTTGCAGTGAATTATGAAAAAATCGCTCTTCATCATCGGGTATGTCAGATTACTGTAGTTCTTTTCTATTTGCAGTTGCAACTTAATCAAAAACCCATATGGTAATCTTCAGTTAGGTAATAATCCGTTTGCGTTACGGTTTTTATATTTTCATAAAAAAGATTCATAGAATCAGAGATGTAGGTACCTATAACATCTAGTTTTCGAGTTGAAATCAAACAATAAATAATTTCTGTTGAACTGAATAACGAAAATCTGCAAAATACAAGTAAGATAGTATTCACAAGTATCGACAAGTAATTAGTAAATGACACACAAACATAGCTACTTATTTTGATGGAACCCATAAAAACCTTTAAATTGTAAAAAAATTCTGCTGTCACAACGTGCGACCTTTAGTGGAAATATTATAGATTTGCTAGACTTGTAGCAAAATTTAAAGCGTTTCAGGTCCTCTGATTCTTTAAGCCTTTAAAAGTTAGGTTAAGGTTTTCACCATTGACCCTAGTAGCATAAATAAAAAGGAAATAATTAGTTAAAAGCCTCATATATTTAGAATATAGATAGTTCAAATGAGTTGATTTATGTATAATAGTTGGCTGTAAGTTGATTATAATAAATTCTTTTGTTACCAAGTGTAGGTATCCTAAATACAAACCTTTTTTTAACATTTGTCTAATGCTATCGTGAATGGAGCAGGTTTAAGCTTGCTACGCTTATTTTGAAATACGTAATTTCAAAATAAGCGTAGCAAGCTTAAACCTGCAGGGTACCCAGTTACGTAACACACTATCAGTAGCATTGGGTTTAATTTTGACAGTTCAACAACGTTCATTGCGTTATTTACGTTGTTGAGCATATACACACTTTGGACATATGGGGCAATGAATTACCAATATCCTTTAAATGATTTCAATTGAGTGTCTATTACACTCAATTGAAAGCATTTCATCATCATCCCAGCGTTAATCACAGTCGCATGCGAAGCCTTTTCAGCTTTGGAGTCTGGGGTCCGCTTTACCAGTCCAACTGCTGTTTTGGCTAAACTTCGACATTTTCCGTGAAGCGACTGCCATCTGACCTCCACAACCCGAAGGCGACATCGAAGTATTGCAGTTAGACCAATTGTTGGACTTTTTGAGGGCTCCAACAACCCGTAACGATTGCCACTAGATATTCGTATGGCAACCGGGACCAACGGCCTAGCGTGCTTTCCGAGGCACGACCAGACCAGTGCAAATATTCATATTCATGCATACAAATACTTGCACTGTGCGGGGATCGAACCCGCGCCACCTTGCGCAGCGGCCGCGTCCGCTACCGCTACGCCACGGAGGCTGTCAGTCAATTGAAAGCATTTGTGTTACGTAAATAGGGTGCTGTATAATTTAATAATCACACATCTCGACACCCATCACTCATCTCATCGACACTTTTCGACTTACCGAAGTATACCAGTGTCAGGAATCTACAATATGAACTTACTTTTTTTATGATTAACTCGTTGTTGCAGTGGTGGTCGACGGTGCAGAAGGTTGCGATGTTCAACAGCTGGTTACCCACAGTATTGAACCCATTGCTGTTCAGTGCCATGTCCACCAAGTTCAGAAAATCATTAAAGGTATGTAAAATGATACTAGCGTTTATTTAGTGAGTATGTGATTGTGGTGAAAGTCGACGGAATCCGCTTGATGCAGGTAACGCAGGATGAGTCGGATGTATGGGAGTCTTTGGATTGTGAGAAAAAACATGAATATGCTGTTTTTGCAATTATAAAATACTAAGTAAATATTTATTGTAATTTTTGTTTAGTTACGAACATAATGTTTTGTAAGCATACTATTAAGAAATAGGTCAAAGTTCCAAGCGTTATTCCAAAAGAAAATTTTAGTATTTCATTTTTTTGACCGCAATCCCGGTAAATCGCGCTGGTGTATTAAAATTATATTTGCTCTACCTTAAATTGTATTCAGACAGAAATTCCGCCACTGGCAAATTGTTCCAGTCTCTCGATTTACGCGATATAAAAGACGAGGCAAAACGCTTCGGTCGATAATCGCCCACACACATTTCATAGAGAGGACGCCTATGTCCCAGTAGTGGGAACAGTATAGGCTGATTATAAGTCCTTAGTATATATATCGACTGGCTGTCCATAGTCTCCACACACGAATATATATGTACTTACGTATTTATATAATAGGTTCTATTTTTGCAGAAACTTTGGGAAGGAAAAATAAGGAAACGAAATCTCCGAAGCGAAGTATGTGAATCAAACACACACTCTCAACGTAGAAAGTCAACATCATATTATCAAGTTGATTAAACATTGACCAAATTATGAATCTCAAACAATGAAGCGACAAGTACCTAGATATAATATTTTGTGTGTGTGTTGTTTACTTAGAGTTTATGTTTACCTGAAGTGTGGACGTCATTGTGATCTATACAAATATATATATACGATTTTTTTTTTTTAAATACGCTATATTTTTGCTATTGTTTCATAAGACTTAGATGTGAAGATGATGAAGGCCCTTTGTGAGGGATTAGTCCGTAAATATTGACTCAAGATCTATGTTCCTGGTTTGGTTTCTGCACTGAGTCCTTCAAGTGTATGATCGTCTGTGCCCTTAACTCAGGATCGAGTTGAGTATCGAAAAAGGCGAGGGAGACACCCTTGCTTTTTTTGTTGTAATGGGAAATCACCAAATGACTTTTCTGGCTCTGGGCGGAGCGGAAGGGCGTGTCAGACTTTTACTGACTAAAATTCACCCGTGTTTCTTCACTTGCCTGTGCTACGGCCAGGGCCATGGTTTCTGTGACCCTTGCCTTACTGTGACACTAAAGTGTGCACTGTGGACAATAAAGATTGATTATTTCATTATCAATATTATATTGGTAACTTAAGTATTGATTGCTGTATTACTCCGTAAGAGCTTTTGTACACTGCATCCATTTCAATTCCAAGTAAATATGCTTTGAAGTAGTCATAAGAAGTATGTGTATTAGTATGTAGCGCTTACGCATATCCGAGGTTTCTAATTCGCACTTAGCTCCGTACCAACCTGCAATGAGCCCGCATGGTACATTACAGCTCATTCATTCTCGAACAGAGGAGGCAGTGGCAACATTAAAGGCTGTATATGTAGGTACTTAGGAAGAGACTTCATAAACACATACACTTCGAAAAGTATGCATGGAAAGACCACGGAGTTGCAGAGTAAGCAAGTTAGAAAAAAAATCATGTATGGACGACAGCAAGGTCAAGTTACCCAAAACTGTATAATAATCCCAAAGACATTAAAATTATTGAATAATCCCAATCAACCTTGAGCCTTAATAAATAACGTTGAAAATCTAACAAAGAAAATAGACAGATTGTAGTAGCTTGATCTGCTGTCGTCTGTACATTAGATACAGCGACCTTCACCGGGACCTCAAGATGGACGTCGTAAACGTAAGTTATACAAAAAGAGGCGAAGCTCTTGAACACAGAGGTCATTATCACGAGAATGTCGAGGCGATCCAACTCCTTGACAACACTGAAATAGTGCGAAGAATAAAAAGGGTAAAATAGGAGTTCATTCAACGTAACTACTGTTTAAGATGCACGAACACCTAGTTTTACCCTTCTAAACATATGCAATACTAAATTAACATAAAAACGTAAAATACTATAAATACATATAAAATATATAATGTACACGAAGTCTCAACGTCGTGTTTCACTGACTGGTGTCACGTAGCTGGCCACGGAACCTGGCTACACAACATCTTTCGGCCGGAAGTCTTCTTTGAGGAACTTATCGAGATGATGTATCGGAACACGCACAACGAACGACTTGAAATTCGTGTTATGACGCGGGTTCAACCTCTCGACCCTCAAAGTCCAGACTTTGGTCTTGACGGGAGGATACTCCACGACCTCTTCAATCTTGGTGGAGTGATGCAGTCTGGACACATACAGCAGCATCGTCGGTACTGGTCGCAGCAGCATGTTTGGTCTCGTCAGAGCAGTACCGCACTGAATTCGACAAGGAGGCTTCTTCTTCCTCTTGTCAACCTTAATGAATCCATACATGTCGCACGTCTGCTTCGCTGGACCGTTCTGTTCCGTTTATCCCTTTTGTTTTGTCCGCTAGTTTTACCTGTAAGTTTTGTGACTCAACAGGCGTTTTAGCAACTAGGTACAATTGCTGCGTAGGCTCGTTTGGGGGTCGCCGAACCTATATAAGTCATCGTCTCCACCTGTGACGAGACAGGGACGGCCGCGGCACACGTTGTAAAGCATGCATTCTCAGCATTCGAGCCGGCCGAAACTGCTGATGGCGGCGTTTTGTCCCGCGTTGCTGAACTGTCAAAATAACACCCATTACCTACTACTGGTAGTGTGTTACAAAAATCAAAATATAAATCAAAGCATTTATTTCAAATAAACCAGTTACAGGCACTTTTGAATTTTCAGAAGGTCGGTCAGTCAATAAGATGAAGCTAGTCGCCCATTCCAAAGAGTAGGTACCTATGGAGAAGAACGGGCAAGAAACTCCATGGACACTCTTTTAAATTTTCAAGCTATTGTTACAAATATTTGATTACATCATTCATGTTGAAATCAACCGTGTGAGAACGATGCAGAAATAAATTGTACGCCGAGAGCGTCCATTATGGAAAACACACAAAAATCAATTCAGAAATTAAAATACGCCGTGGCAGCTAAGAGATGACCAGTCCCCTCCGACGGCGTCCGTTCACGAACATGACGAATGGATCAGCATCATTCAGCTCAACCATATTGAAGGGAACCCAATGACCCAACACACACGCCACCATCAGCGAGACATTTGAGTGAGCATGACATACTCTCAACAGCCAGAGCACTATCAAGTCAATAAAAAAGACTAACCCAACAAAAAAATGCCTTACAGCACATTCGTACATTGTGCTCACACGTTTGCCATGCAATTATACAATACTAAGAAATTGAATCTACACAATGCTAAGATAGTTTTGTCCAAGGTTCAGCAGCTCCAACAGTGTTCCCGAATACTAAGTATAGCTCCTGTGTAGCTGAACAAGTGCCGAACACCTCTGTCAGCGATACAATTCCGTAACGTACAATATGCTTGGCTACATAGTGTGTAATACAGGCTTCGAATTAATAACATAAACAATTACCTCTATATTCAAACTACAAGAGTAAAAATCAGAGAACAATCAGTGCATAGAAATCGGACGCAGCTCAAGCCCAAGCCTTTTTGTCCTCAATATAATCCTTCACACTATAAAATGCTTTCTGACACAACTTACGTTTAATGAAGGATTTGAATTTACGTTGTGCATCATCTCAGCGTTAATCCCAGTCGCATCCGAAGCTTTTTCAGCATTGGAGTCTGGGGTCCGCTTTACCAGTCTAACTGCTGATATGGCTAAACTTCGACATTTTCCGTGAAGCGACTGCCGTCTGACCTCCACAACCCGAAGGCGACATCGAAGCATTGCAGCTAGACTAATTGTTGGACTTTTGAGGGCTCCAACAACCCGTCAACGACTGCCATTAGATGTTCGTATGGCAACCGGGACCAACGGCTTAACGTGCTTTCCGAGGCACGACCAGACCAGTGCAAATATTCATATTCATGCATACAAATATTTGCACTGTGCGGGGATCGAACCCGCGCCACCTTGCGCAGCGGCCGCGTCCGCTACCGCTACGCCACGGAGGCT
>JADWQK010000595.1:0-56846 GCA_017933935.1 Sesamia nonagrioides
CAGTTACTGGACAAATTAACTACAAACCTAAATAGGTTTTACTCTTATAACATTAAGTAGGATAGTATTCTTTTTTTTTTTGTGTTTTAAACTAATGCTTGACCGTGATCCTGCTTGTTGGTAAGCAGTGAGACAATCGATGATGGTAAAGCGCACTAGTTTATGAGCCTATTCATTCTAACCTTGAAGACACTTAAATTTGTAATCGGACAGGAAGACCGTCGTAGGCGAATTATTCTAGTCCTTCGATGTACGCGGTATATAGCCATAAATGAAATAATTAAATGGTTTAACCAACAACATCTGATCTACTTACCAAGTCATCATCATCAACCTTTTATCGTCCCACTGCTGGGCACAGGTCTCCTCTCATACAGAGAAGGATTACGCTTGCTCAATGCGGGTTGCTGCTTACCAAGTCAAGTAAACAGTTAATCAAATTAAAAGTTGTGCATATTATCTTGACCACTGATGCTCTCAATTACAGCGAGTTGTATCGAACTGCAACAGAGCAAAGTATCCAAGTTGCACGAACAAGCAAATTGCAACTACCCACAAATACTTCAAGTCGCCTCACTGATATGCGGGGCCAGGAAACAAGGAGTTGGCACGGCCATACGACGTATTTTGGCGCTCATACTGTACCATACATTTCGTTGTGTTATTCCTTAGAAGCACAAAATAAATTTGCACTAACCAGCACCCGAGAAGTCGTGGTGGCCTAATAGAAAACATCAGCCTCTGTACGGGTTCGATTCCAGGTCAGGCAAGTACCAATGTAACTTTTCTAAGTTATATGTACTTTCTAAGTATATCTTGGACACCAAAGACTGATTAAAAGGTGAAGGAAAACATCTTGAGGAAACCTGGTTAAGTCTGAAATCGATGGGGATGAAATCGAGGCCGCTAAAGATGAAATGAACCTAAATGTAGTTTAGTTTTTGAACAAGGCAATCAGCACTTATAGCCATCTACGCGGGAGAGATAATAGTGCACAAATGTTTTCAAAAAAGACATACTTGCAAATCTCCACCGACGTCCGCTCGCTCTATGGTCCATCTGCAAGTGAACGCCACTGCAAATCGGAGCAAGTTTGAAGGACGCAACTTTTAATAGAAGCGAGGACCGCAGCGTGTGCTAATTATTTGAAGACCTCTGATGGTAACGCGAGGAACGTAGCCTTCTTCTTCTTTTTCAAGGTGAGATTCAACCTCAACTCTTGAACAATGGCCTCTATGAAATATATACCACAATTTTGCCAAAAACACGTGTAACAAGTTATTGAAATTCTCTGAAAATTTTATTTCACAATAATGGCGGATATCGCCAAATATCGTTGAAAAAGACGGCCGCGTGAACCGTCTATGAGGGAGATTTGAGGCAAAGTCATGTTTGGCCACTATGCTGCGATATTTCAATGTTCTTTATGAATTATTTACTGAATTCACTTTTTACTACTTAAGTCATGCGCTTGTGTTTAGTAAACGACACTATAAATAATTTTAAAAGTCCAATGAAAAATGCGCGTGACATCTTAGCTTTCCCGTCAAAAAAGACCTATTGGTCCTATGAAATGGCAAAAGCCAAAGGTCAAGCGTCAATCTCAGCTGTCTGCAATATATGATCGACGACGTTCTAACGACATACTGACATAGAAAAGATGGAATACTTAGAACATATCTGCAGTGCGAAACGGTAACTATCTCACTCTGAAAACTTAGGTGAAGTGAGTGTGGAGGAAGATGTCATCCATACTAATATTATAAATGCGAAAGTAACTCCTGTCTGTCTGTCTGTCGGTCTGTCTATCTGTCTGTCCTGTCTGTCTGTCACCATGCCATCACCACGCTACGCTTTCCCGCTTAAGCCTCTCAACCGATTTTGATGAAATTTGGCTGAACAATCTTTTGAACACTCAAGTAGTAGCCGACCGCCGGCCACTTCTGCCTGAATGGCGCGGGATCGATCCCGCACAGTGCATGCATGAATAGCGAGATATTTGCACTGTTACCAGTCCGTGCGAAGAGCACGCACGTTAAGCCGTTGGTCCCGGTTGCCATACGAACATCTAGTGGCAGTCGTTACGGGTTGTTGGAGCCCTCAAAAATCCAACAATTGGTCTAACTGCAATGCTTCGATGTCGCCTTCGGGTTCTGGAGGTCAGACGGCAGTCGCTTCACGGAAAATGTCGTAGTTTAGCCATATCAGCAGTTGGACTGGTAAAGCGGACCCCAGACTCCAAAGCTAAAAAGGCTTCGGATGCGACTGGGATTAACGCTGGGATGATGATGAAAAGACCCTGAGAAAGAACATAGGCTACCTTTTATCCCGGAAAAATATGATGTTCCCGAGGGAAATCTAAAAAGCGCGATATAACCGAACTCCACGCGGGCGAAGCCGCGGGCGGAAAGCTAGTACGAAATAATGCTAAGGGATTGACCAGAGTTTTGGCGGGAAAGTCAAGCTGAGTGTCACACTCACTTTTCATTGAAATTTTAAAATTATTTATAGTGTCGTTTAAGGCTAGAGTGAATAGGCTCTTAAAAACTAGTGCGCTTTATTATCAACGATTGCGTCACTGCTCATCAGGCGAGCTTGCGGTCGAGCGCTAGTTTATAATTTATATTAAAAAAAAAAAAAACAAAAAAAAAACAATGTTGGCACTACGTTCTGTTACGGAGCGGGTCGGAAGATGGTTTTTAAAAAAACCTATTTAATTGGCTAAAAGAAAAATATATTCAATTATCAAACACGTATTACAAGTTACTATGCCCGACGGAAGTCCAATCCAAACTGATGGGAAAAACGGTTAGAATCGCTTACGAGAATAACAACGGTTTCCTATTGCATTCACGTAAATGCAATGGGAAACTCAGCATTTTTAATTTATATTCTAAGTAATAGTTAATCTGATATAACAGTTCCCTTGACGACCTCCATATTAGCGAAGTGTGGTACTGGGCTTAGAATAGTACCAAGTCATATCCTCCCGTGAGTGTCATAAGAGGAACTTTCACCAGGGAAGCGGGCAGCAGCGCTTCTCCTGTGGAATATCAAATTACTGCGATCCCCAACCCAATGGACAAGTGTGGGGATTATGGCAAACTCCCCCAGTGCAATGAAATCCTTGGAGGAAAGACTTTGTCCAGCAGTGGACGTCTATAGGCAGAAGAAGAAGAAGAAAAGTCTTAGTTATAGCTCGGTTATATGTTAATACTGTAGGAACGCTGTTTGACAACAAGAATAAGTGCAACAATACTGCTCCAAATGAAATTAAAGTAAAATAAAATGACTCCCAATAGCGGTTCCAGTACAGCAATGTATATTTCACATGTATACGTACTGTATAAATTGTATAAATCCCACTTTACTTAACTGATTTTAGACTTTGCTGGCTTCCTCCGGGATTGTGTATTTCCGTAAAATTTCGATTTACAATACGAAATGTGTGGGTACAATGAATGTTAAAATAAATTACAATCGAAACAAACTTAGCTTACTAAAAACGACATTCATTGGCGCCGATTCTGTTGTTCGAAAACTAAATTAATTTTAAGTTCTATTCATCTTTTTCTTTCCATATCGTTATTAAAAAGGATAGAAGATAACATTTTAATTTAATCCTGTCAAAATAAGATACTCCATAGACAGTTTAGACGCGATTATAAACATGGCGGCTAAAAATACGCCAGTTTACGTCAGGAGCGCACTAATTTGACAGGTCTAAACTGACATTTTATCTTCTGTCCTTTTCTTATAGAAATGGAAAGAAAAAGATGCATTTAACTTAAACTTAGTTAAGTTTGCGAACAACAGAATCGGCGCCATTGACGATTAAATGCTTAAAAATATACTAAAATAAAAAATGTTGAAGACATTTTCGTGAGTTGGTAAATTTCTTAATTACATATAAACCCACGCCTTGCCATCCAAATTAGGTCAGAGGGACTCGAGACACTCAGAGCTTACACAGATGTTCTTAACAGGTCAGGAGTTTAATAAACTTTTGGAGGAGAGTGGGCCGGCTGGAATAACCACCGCCATGGCCCACGCATAATGCTCCACTAGAAGTACTAAGTGCGGAAACCACGCCTTGTTCTAATGGTGGCTGTGGTGGAATGCGCAGAAGCTGCAGAAGTCGACCTGCTACGACCCTTTTTTTTTGTTTTGAATGGGAAATCATCATGTTGACGGCACGGTTGACGCAGTGATTACGTAATAGTCTGCTGCGCTGCGTGTCGCGGGTTCGATTCCCGCACGGATCAAATATTTGTAGGTATGACCTACAACTAGTGTCTCGGGTCTGACTGTTTGTGATATTGGAGTTTATATGTTTGTAAACGCACCCATGATACAGGAGAAATTCCTAGTGTGAAGCAACGTTTTGTCAAAAAAAAAAGACCTCTCCCGCTCTGGGCGGAGCGGAAGGGGGTGTAAGACTTTTACTGACTACAACCCACCCGTGTTTCTTCGCTTGCCTGTGCGCCAGGGCCATGGTTTCTTTTCTAACCAACCCGCAACCATAGCCCAGGAGGCATCGGTCTTCGTGGACCCCGTCAAGATGTGCTGACTTCTCTTTGAGGTGCGGTTGAAACACAACACGCCGTCGACCCGGGCCTGGTCCTTACCGGGAGACGAGCGGTGGACAGCTACGACCTTTGCTTTTTCTATGTTCATGTACAGATCCGTAGAAATGTACGGAATAAATATTTGTATGACCTACAACTAGTTTTTCCAGATCTGGCTGTTTGTGTGAGTTTATATGTTTGTAAACACATCCACGATACAGGAGAAATCCTTAGAGTGAGTTTACGTTTTTAAAAAAACTAACGTCTCACGATTCGCAGAGAAGATGTTCTTGACACTTGTCAGTTGCATTCAAAAGCAAACGTGTTAGACGAATTTGACGTTTATAATCTACTAGAATTGTTACTGATAATACTGGTGTGGAGGTATGAGGAGCAGCATTTAAAGCTCACTTATCCTTATCCTCCATAGAAAAGGGAGAATTCTCCGACCAGACTGGGATTGCCTGGCGTGCACTTTACCTGCCGGTTGATATCGTGAGCTAGTATGCGTGCTAGTTGCACAGTACTTAAACTCTGCTTGCGAGATGCAGGACCTGCGTGACGTCAATATGACGCGCTGTTCGCATGTAGCGTTGTTGGTTACACTACACTGCTACACTGGTATAAGACGGATTCTTTCGACGACCGTACTGTGAACTCATAATACAAAACAGTCGATTTCACCATTTATACTTTAAGTATGGTTGGATCCAGAAATATCCGGCTCCAAGGACCTTCGAGAACAATGGTCCACTTCTAGGTAACATTGACGACAGTATATTTATTTAAGTATATACAATATTTCTCAAGAACGAATTGACTAATCTCGATAAAAAATATATCCATCGTCGTGTAGTTTTCTCGCGCAATTAATTGTTTTTAGGAAATTTAAAGTTCGCCGAGTCAGCTAGATAGAAATATAGAAACTTTACCCTAACCACTAAAAATAGAATAGACGCCAAATAAGAAACAGAACAACATTTTTAGCACCAACCAAGCTGACTTTCCTCACAAAAAAAAAGTACTGACCACAACAACAATTTTGTTTCATTATTTTCAAAATTGAATTTTATTCGTAACTACTTAAAGTAAGAACTTCGAACAAGAGCCTCCAGTGGTGTATACGTGCTCGGAATAAATACTGTAACTTGTTCAATAAAAAACTAGCAGTTTTTCAACACAATTTGTTGTGACGCAAGCGGAATGCTTCAGAAGCTAAATTGGCGTAGGGCGAAAACTTTTATGGATGTATTTTTATTAAATATGTGAGTTACGATATCTACATCGACTCACTGACGTCACGCAAAATCCTACTTTGCGCAAATGGAGTTTACCGCGCAATTGGCATGTAGACAATCATCATCATCATCATCACAGCGTTAATCCCAGTGGCATCCGAAGCCTTTTCAACTTTGGAGTCTGGGGTCCGCTTTACCAGTCCAACTGCTGAAATGGCTAAACTTCGATATTTTCCGTGAAGCGACTGCCGTCTGACCTCCACAACCAGTTAGACCAATTGTTGGACTTTTGAGGGCTCCAGCAACCCGTAACGACTGCTACTAGATGTTTGTACGGCAACCGGGACCAACGGCTTAACGTGCTTTCCGAGGCACGACCAGACCAGTATAATTCATGCATACAAATACTTGCACTGTGCGGGGATCGAACACGCGGCACCTTGCGCAACGGCTGCGTCCGCTACCGCTACGCCACGGAGGCGGTCAATTGGCATGTAAACAATGTCCTGATATTAATCGTCGGGTAGTTGCTCATCAGATACAACACCTATTCGGACTCTCCTCCCTTCTTCATAGTATCCTTATCTTATTATTACTACACACCCAACTTTTCAGGTTGAGATTTTTACAAGGCCGAACAGCTTTAGAAGGAGTGATGCTGTGGTATAAAATGGAATATTTTATATCGATTGAATGCCATAAAACAAACAACTTATTCTAAGTTATACATATCATCACAGCTTTTTACCAATAAGTCTTATTTATGTTAATGCATTACACACTGTTATTAATACCCAGTAGGCAACCAAAGACTAAAAAGAAACGAAATGATAATGCTTTGATTTTTAGGGATACCAACCTTCAACCTTTATGCTAACTTTTTTATTTCTAAGACTAATTTGAAAATAGAAATAGAACTTCTATCATCTCACTTGTATTTTCCAAACTAGATGGTAGAGTTCAGAAGATCAATTACCTTATTTAAAAAATCGTTCAAAACCTAATCGCTGTTTTACCACAGACAAACGTCAAAAGAGAAAAATTAGCAAATTTAAAGTTGTTTTAGACAGAGTTTGGCTGAGATCTAAACTATAGTAATATTAGTAAGGGTATCTCTTCTTCAGCCTATAGAGATCTACTGCTGGACAAAGGCCTCTCCAAGGCTTTCCAAATTGACCGGTCTTAAGCTGCCCGCATCCATCGGCTTCCCGCCAACCACACAAAGCGCCAGGAGGGAGGCTCCCAACAAGGATATTTAATAATTAAAATAAGTCTTACTCTGTTCAAAACACATCAAATTCCCCTATATTTGTTACTAATATTTGACTTTGATTGTCCTTGAGATGAGTTTGTGATTTTATAAAAATTGGCCTTCTGATAATTTTTACCAATCTATTAAAAAAAGAACTGTAGTAATTCAAAATCCTTTCAGCATAAAAAGGTTGGCAACACCATCTTGTAACTGAAACCTGATTGGCACCTAACATCGAAAGCTTTGAAAGAGGCGTATTATCAAATTGCACTTTACCGAATTGCGATCAAAGGGTTACATGAAAGTCGTTTTGTTAATACGCAGCTTTATGCTTTTTGGTCGAGTGATTTCGTAAGTGGATAGGTAAAAGCAAAAGCTAGATTTGTTGCGCGTTGTTTTCCACGAAAAGTCTAGCCATAGAGAGAGAAATACTGTGATACATGCATTTCGTAGAAGTCAATACATTAAACCGACCAACTTGTACACTCGTACAGGCCTGCGTGAATTTATAAAAACTGCTCGATTGCAACTGAGAACTTGACGAAGAAAAAAATAACTTCAGGTAGTTTCTTCTTCATTGGCTTAGAAAATGCAAGTAACGTATGTATATGTAGATATTTGGATGTGTGTGGGGGGGATAGACAAAAAATTCAAATCAAAGACATATTTATTATTTATTATATGAATTATTTTCCGTAGTTTTAAGAGCATAGCATTAAAACTCAGTCACAACCAACTAGACAACGTCCCAAAAATATCTCGCTTAGAAATAAACCAGGGTCCAGAGTTTAACCATTTATTAGATAAGTACCGCGATTCAGAAACGTGACGTATTGACACCACGCCATCTGTTATCTAATATTTGTACTAAACTAATGACAAATGTTGAGTATGTATTAAAACAAATTAGACAACCTCTTTGTTTTGCTTGTTCGCCGCTTTTTCAAATTATACGATGTTCTATTTTTAAAAAGATAAGGTAGAGACGTAGAGAGAGTTTTTGAAATCTTCAAAAGTTCTTCTTTCTTTCTCTTATGGCTTCGCACGGTTTGTGCATTTAGCCAATGTCACGTAATGAATTATTCATGTAGAAAAAGACGGCCGCACGGACCGAACACAAGGAGAAAGATTTGGTACAAAACCATGATGTGGCCACTTTGCTACAATATTTCAGTGTTCTTTATGAATTGTTCACTGAATGCACTTTTTACTACATAAATCACGCGTTTTTATTTAGTAAACGACACTATAATTTAAAAGTCCAATGAAAAATGAGCGTTGCACTCATCTTAGCTTCCCGCCAAAAACCCCCGTATCTTTTTAAATATGGAACTTCAAGTTCTCTTTTTAAAAAGATCGATGAAGCATCTCTCTATTTATGACTTTTTGAAATAAATAGCAGCAAATAAATCAGAAAAAACATAATATCAATATTTTCCCAGCGTACGACACAAGCGTGCAAAGATAAAAATATGATAAACATCCAACTAGTATCATGAATAACTTTGTTCATATTAAATTCATAAAAGGATACCAGCAACGACAAAGAGTTTGTGGCGCATTTCGGTGTTTATTTTTCCCTCATTTTTATGAGGAATTCATCATGATATTGTACTTGTGTTGTTTGCTTTATATAACAACACTGCAGTGTACCATTTATGCAATTAAACCACAGTTGAGGCGAACTTCTGTCGGCCCCTCACTGCCTCCGCTGGTTAGGCCTGATGGAACACTGGCTCATACGGCGAGAGAGAAAGCAGGTCTCTTTGCTTCTCTCTTTGCCCATAGTGCGCGATCTTGATACTGGCAGTGCTACTCCACCTAATTTACCTCATTGCGGAGCCTCAATGCCTGAGGTTCGCATTAGGAACAAGGAGGTTCTGAGGTACTGTGTCGTGTGAATAAGGCTGGTGGTCGGATGGTATACCAGCGATTGTTCTTAAAGCATGTGCGCCCGAGTTGTCTCCTGTATTGACGCGCCTGTATCGCCTCTCATTTAGGACTGGTATAGTGCCAAAAGTCCTGGAAGCTTGCTAACGTGCAGCCTGTGCCCAAGAAGGGTAGTCGTGCCGATCCTGCCAACTATCGGCTGATTTCGATCACCTTCATACTTTGCAAAATTATGGAGCGTGTATTGAACTCGCGCCTCTTGGCATACCTGGAAGGTAACGATCTCCTCAGTGACCGTCAGTACGGGTTTCGCCGCAATCGGTCAACTGAGGTTCTGGTGTATGCCACTCACTTGTGGGGCGAGGCCCTCGAGAAGAATGGGAAGCGATTACTGCTCCCTTGATGTCTCGGGCGCTTCGACCAGGTGTGGCTTGCTTGGCCTTTTGAGTAAGCTTCCAGCGTACGGCGTTTCCGCTGGCCTGACTGGCTGGGTTAAAGACTTCCTGACTGAACGGTCCCTCCGAGTTGTTGTCGACGGATGCTCATCGGAGCCCATGTCGACCAATGCCGGTGTTTCTCAGGGGTCTGTTCTCTCTGCAACTCTGTTCCTGCTGCATATTAACGATCTGCTGATGCCCGGCATCTATGGGTATACAGATGACAGCACAGTTGTGGAGAGATACCTGCCGGAAGCTCGGGCTAGTAAGGAATCAATCCGGTCCGAAAGAGAGGCCATGGTTGAGCGAACAGTATTGCGCTGCAGGCAGTCTCCGAATGGGGCAATGCGCCGATCTTGTGGCATTCAATGCCGCCAAAACACAGGCGTGTCTTTTCACCGCCAAAAGGGCCCGTTCACCTTGGCTCCTACTTTTCGAATGTGTCCTTGGAGTGTTCCGACCGCCAGCTTTGGGAGTTGAGCTTTCCTCGGACCTTAACTTTGGGCGGTTCATTGAGTCCAAGGCTAATGTGGCTGCCAGGAAACTTGGCGTTATCGCAAAGGTCCGGCAGTACTTCACACCTGGGCAGCTTCTAATGTTATACAAAGCACAGGTCCGTTCGTGTGTGGAGTACTGCAGCCACATTTGGGCTGATGCTGCCAAGTGTCACCTGGCCACTTTGGATTCAGTGGAGAGACGTGCAAAGAGGCTGATTGGTGACCCTGATCTAATTCAAGTTGGTCTCCAAAGCTTAGAGCACAGGCGTAGAGTAGCCAGCCTTTCGGTGTTCTATAGGATGCATTTTGGGGAGTGTGCGAGGGAATTGCATGATTTAATTCCCCCATCTCCGTTCCACCATCGGACGACCCGTCGTACGGCTGGTTCCACCCTTACGTTGTTAACACCACTACGATCCGGACGAAGCGTTTCGCCTCCTCCTTTATACCGCGTACATCGAGGGACTGGAACAATTTGCCAGCGGCGGTGTTTCCGTCGGACTACAATTTAGTGTCTTCAAGGCTAGAGTGAATAGGCTCTTAATAAACTAGTGCGCTTTACCATCAACGATTGCGTCACTGCTTACCATCAGGCAGGATTGCGGTCAAGCGCTGGTTTATAATATATAAAAAAAAAAAACAGTCAGCTTTATTTATAAATGTTGCTTAAACTTGAGAGAAGTTAGAGTAGAGTAGGTAATCTCAAAACCTATGTAATGAAGGAAATTTAGATATATAAATATTATGATAATAGTAATACTAATAACAATACTATATAATATTTATGTACCTATTTGTTTAACTAGTGAAGGGCATAAATGAATAAAGGCAGATTGTTATAATCACATACATTCATCATTCATTTGCCGAAAGACGTCCGCTGCTGATCCTAAGCCTCCCCCTAGTATCGCATCTTGCGGTTTCCCGCGGCCTTCATCAGGTGATCGGTCCACATTGTCGGGGGCCTACTCACGCTACGTCGCGAATGTAACTCGTAGCAATACCGTGAATATAGCCTCTTGAAATCCTAATGGTGAGACCCGCTTGTGGAAAGCCACTAGAATGTGCTAATCACGAGTATCACGTCGATTAGAATCACGTCGGTTAGTATCACGTCGGTTTAACGTCGTCCGGTGCATGGTCGCCACTCGGGGAACCCGTCCGCCCCATTGTGCATCGGTCCCACGAGCAATGTGCCCGGCCCATTGCCACTTAAGTGTTGGAATTCTTCGGGCTATTATATGCCCAATGACACTGATTTAATATTAATTAAATGTGTGTAATTGAACAGAGTTATAACTTGGTCGTGTAATGGCAGCAACCAGAGAGCTTAAAATGAGCTCGCAGGGCATTATAAATATAGTTTTTCCCCTACCGGAAGCATCCTATAGTTATGGCGGTAGCTTGGCTTGGCTGTGATTGGCTAGCTCGAGTGGCGCGCCGAGCTGTGATCGGCTGAGGCAGTGTGGTGTAACACTAGATTTTAGAGTGTTTTTTATTGTTTTCTGTTGAATCAAAGCACCTGCCATCTAATTTCTTCACCACCAATGGTTAACTGGTAGAGAATGCCTAAAGCATTAAGCCATACATATCTTTGCGCGAATGTATAAATGAATAAAAAGTCTGAAATAATGTGATTAAATTATATTCAATTTTCTACGCGCAGGTTTTTAAACAACAGACCAATTGATTATCTTAAGGGGGTTAAATTATCGTTTTACCTGTACTTAGGTTATTTTTTTTTAATAACAGACCAATTTTTTACTTAAGGAGTTAAATTATCGTTTACATCGTACATCGGTTTGTTTTAAAAACAGACGAATTAATTGCTACAAGAATTAAATTATCAGCTACCCGCGGTTTTTTTAATAACAGACTAATTATTTTAAGAGGTCAAATTATTGTTTACACTCAGGTTTCTTTTTTAAAATAACACACTAATTAATTATTATCTTAAGGGGTTCTGCAATCAGTCATGATTGCAGTACCTACTTGATTCCAGAACCGACATTCCCATGTTCACAAGCTAAACTGAATATACCCACCCGCCAGACATAACACCCGTCTAGCCTAAGGTTCCTCCCTTTTCTATGGAGGATGGGTGAGTGAAGCAGAAGTGCAAGCTTTTCCTCATACCACCAATTGTGGTGAATATTAGTAATATACTAGAACTTTGTAATCGCGATCACAATAACATGAAATTAAATTTAAATTAGTTGGTGAACAATGAAATGTCTCATAATCTCTTCATCATCAACATTTTTATCGTACCACTGCTGCGCACAGGTCTCCTCTCATATAGAGAAGGATTGAGCGTAATCACCACGCTTGCTCAATGCGGGTTGGCGATTACGAAATGTCTATTACGTATTATATCATCGCGTTTTCACCATTTTGTCCATAACTTCCTTTTGTCTTCAACGGAAATACAGAGTATTTTTTTCAAGCGCTCTTTAAAACCGGCACAAGTATAAATTTTAACTGCAACGAAGCGTGTTGCAGTTAAAACGTATAAATGCGCACATCAGTAAGCGACAACGCGCAGACAGTTTGAGATATATCCGAGACGAAACTAACGGACGGCATATTTATAAACGTTGTGAAGTAGACGCTCAAGTGATGAGCGGTGGCAGGAAGAATTGTTGTGTTATAGTTTTATTTTATTTATTTGTTTATTTTGAGAGCAGCGGTGGCCTATTGGTATCGGCTGCGACTTACAAGTTGTAGATCGTAGGTTTGAACCCCATCAGGCGCTTTCATCATCATCATCATTTCAGCCGAAAGACGTCCACTGCTGGACATAGGCCTCCCCCATGGTTCTCCACGACGACCGGTCCTGCGCCTCCCGCATCCAGCGGTTTCCCGCGACCTTCACTAGGTCGTCGGTCCACCTTGTCGGGGGCCTACCCACGCTACGTCTTCCGGTGCGTGGTCGCCACTCGAGAACCCGTCGACCCCATCGGGCATCGGTCCTACGGGCAATGTGTCCAGCCCACTGCCACTTTAGTGTTGCAATTCTTCGGGCTATGTCGGTTACTCTCGTTCTTCTGCAGATCTCCTCATTCCTGATTCGATCGCGCAGTGAAACCCCAAGCATAGCCCTCTCCATTGCCCTTTGAGTGACTTTGAGCCTTCTTATAAGGCCCATTGTTAGCGACCACGTCTCAGTTTCATAAGTCATCACTGGAAACACACACTGGTCGAAGACTTTTGTCTTGAGACACTGCGGTATTTCGGACGAGAAGATTTTACGTAGCTTCCCGAAAGCAGCCCAGCCGAGTTGTATTCGACGATTGACCTCTTTCTCGAAGTTGGACCTTCCTAACTGGATAGTTTGTCCCAGGTACACGTAACTGTCAACAATTTCGAGAACAGAGTCTCCAATCTTTATAGGAGTCGGTACAACATCGGCATTAGACATGACTTTCGTCTTGTCCATGTTCATTTTAAGACCGACTCGCACGGATGCTCAGGAGGTCTTCGAGCATTGTACTCAGGTCCTCCGCGGTCTCAGCCATGACTACGATATCATCAGCAAACCGAAGGTGTGTCATGTACTCGCCATTGATGTTGATGCCCAGTCCTTTCCAGTCCAGAACCTTGAAGACATCCTCCAATGCAGCGGTGAACAGTTTCGGGGAGATAACATCTCCCTGTCTGACACCACGCTGCAGATGTATTGGTTACGAGGTCTGGTCCTGTATTCGGACTGACATGGTGGCGTTTTCGTACAAACCCTTCAGGGCTTCAATATACCGATAGTCTACTTGGCACCGCTGGAGATACTGCAGTACAGCCCAGGTCTCGATCGAATCAAAGGCTTTTTCGTAGTCCACAAACGCCAAGCAAAGGGGTAGGTTATACTCCTCGGTCTTCTGTATAACCTGCCGCAGCGTATGTATGTGGTCTACTGTGCTGAAGCCCTTTCGGAAACCGCATTGCGGTGGAAGGCATCAGGCGCTTTACTTTGTGTAAATTATTTCATCACCACTGCTCTCAAAACGGTGAAGCAAAACATCGAGAGGAAATCGGCATGTCCAAGTAAAAAAAGTATTTAACACATGTGACATCCCCCTCCACCACGCTCTCACCGAGGCATGTGTCCACCATAGTGGGAACATTATAGGCTGATTATGATCATGATGATTTATTTATTACTAACTTTCCGCGCGCGGCTACGCCCGCGTGGAGTTCAATTATATCGCGCTTTTTAGATTTCCCTCGGGAATATAATTTTTTTCCGGGATAAAAAGTACCCGGTTATTTAATCCGGACTTCTAACTTTACGTCTGCAAAATTTCAAAGCAATCAGTTCAGTAGTTATGGTGTGAAAGCGGAAAAAACAAACTCACTTTCCCATTTATAATAGTAATAAGGATGGTCGACCCGTTGTACGGCGAGTATCCTCCCTAACGTTTTTGACATCACTACGATCCGGGACGAAGCGTTTGGCCTCGTCTTTATACCGCGTACTTCGAGGTACTGGAACAATTTACCAACAGCGGTGTTTCCGTCTGACTATAATTTAAGTGTCTTCAAGGCTAGAATGAATGGGCTATTAATAAACTAGCGCGTTTTACCATCAACGATTGCATTACAATTATAAAAAAAGACGAAAATTGTTTACACTGGATATTGTCCATAAGGTTACTTGTAATTTCAAAAGGTGACAGAGTATACTACTGGAGTCGCACAGCAACTACAACTTCAAAGCGCTCGTAGTGCGTGTACTGAATTATTATCTGCCCGCCGTCATGGAAGAAGACTTCTGGGCCGCAGAGCGTGGTGTCCCGTTGCTTCCGCGGACAAATACCACAGAACAGCACAAGAACATGACTAGTGAAGTAGTATTTTATAATAAAGGTACGAATATTTTGTTTGAGGTATTTATCAATAAGATTTCTTCTTCTTCTTCATCATCAGCGTACCTATAGAGGTCCACTGCTGGACAAATGCCTCCCCCAAGGTTTTCTACAACGACCGATCTTGTGCTGCCCGCATCCATCGGCTTCCCAAAACCTTCGTCAAAATGAAATCATCAAATGACCTCTCTAGGTCTGGGCGGAGCGGAAGGGTGTGTCAGACTTTTACTGACTAAAACCCACCCGTGTTACTTTACTTGCCTGTGTACCAGGGTCACAGTTTCTTTTTACCAACACGCAATCCTGACTCAGAATGCCTCGGTCTTCATGAACCCCGACATGCTGACATCTCATTGAGGCGTCACCTGGGCCTGGTCGTTACCGGCCGAAAGCCTGCGCCTAAGGTGACTGGCAGTTTGATCTTATCTCCCAACCAGGGCGTCTCGTGCGGCGGCTAGAGGCGTGAGGGTGCTGGGATTCCAAGTCCTCAGGGCAATCCCCACAATAGTGACACCCTGGCATTTCCTCCCGTCTTATACGGAACAGGAACCTCCCTAAACAGCTGTGTCCAGTGCAGACCTGCGTCAGGCGGAAGGTGAGGGCGCCGTGGCGCCTCTCTAGCTACTCCTCAAAGAGGAAACTTACCGCCGCTATTATGGCGTGCCTAATAATAAGGCATTATTCTGCGCTTGATCTCTCTATGGTCGAATTGCAGACCCATCGGACGGAGAGAGAGAGGGACGAATGAGTGTGTGTGTGAGTGTGTGTGGGGGTGTGTGCGTGTGTGTGAGTGTATGTGTGTGTGTGTGTAGAGTGTGGCTGCGGGGTAATTGCGTAACACACTATCAGTAGCAATGAGTTTCGTTTTGACAGTTTAACAACAGTCATTGCGTTATTCACGTTGTTGACCAAACACATTTTTCGTATATTTGAAGCAATGGATTAGCAATATGCTTCAAAATATTATTCAAATTCATAGTTATAACATGTTACGCCATTTGGGTGCCGCGCCCTAATTGCGTAACACATTATTACTGTCAATTGGAATCATTTTGAAGCATATTGCTAATCCATTGCTACTGAGAGTATGTGACGCAATTACCCTGCAAGTCTCTGCAAGTTTCGTCGCCATGACAGAAATTCGATCTGTAGGAATAGTCCTGTAAAAAAAAAATTAGATCTGAAAAATTTAGATATTAATATAGATTAACATCTAAATTTTATTTTGTGTACATGCCTTATTATTGTTGTTATTTTCTTAAAATGATAAATCATTTATTTAATGCAAGTACAAAGAGTTTTACAAGCGATTTTTTTTTAAATAAATTATAATATCGCTGGACTTGATATAATCCTCTTCTTCAAAGTTTTCTTTAATTTTAATTTTCAACTTACACCAGAACCCATAATGAATTACACGAACATGTAAATATTTATATGAGAAATATATTTTTGCCACTACTATGCGTATTCCCGTTGTTTACCTTACAACATGTCACGGGCCAGACTATAAATATGGCACAAGAAACAAACGTAAATAAACAAGTCATTTGTTGAATTTCGCGCCATTTATTTGTTTAGGAAGAACATGAGTCGAAACAAACATTATTTAAATAACTTTTCTTTGTTTGAAAATCTATTTATATTTTTGAACGTGATATAGTATCATTCGAAAAGTCGTGGTGGCCTATTGGATAAAACACCACCCTCTCAAGTATGAGTGTGTAGGTTCGATTCCAGGTCAGGCAAGTACCAATGTAACTTTTCTAAGTTATACGTACTTTCTAAGTATATCTTGGACACCAATGACTGAAGGTGAATGAGAACATCTTGAGGAAACCTGGACTTTAACTCTGAAATCGCCAACCCACATTGAGCAAGTGTGCGTGCAACAGGTCTCCTCTCATACAGGGAAGGATTGAGCGTAATGTTGATTACGCTCAATCCTTCCCTGTATGAGAAGAGACCTGTGCCCAGCAGTGGGACGAAAAAAAGGTTGAAGATGATGATGATGATAGTATCACTGGAACTCCACAATTATGGCAATGAACAAGCGATTCGCCGCCTCATCATTGAGGCATAGAATGTCCCACGGTGGCGTCCCTCGTGTCCGGCGCTGCACCCTAATTACGTAACACACTATTGCTATTACTATGAATTGACAGCCTCCGTGGCGTAGCGGTAGCAGACGCGGCCGCTGCGCAAGGTGGCGCGGGTTCGATCCCCGCACAGTGCAAGTATTTGTATGCATGAATATGAATATTTGCACTGGTCTGGTCGTGCCTCGGAAAGCACGTTAAGCCGTTGGTCCCGATTGCCATACGAACATCTAGAGGCAGTCGTTACGGGTTGTTGGAGCCCTCAAAATGTCCAACAATTGGTCTAACTGCAATGCTTCGATGTCGCCTTCGGGTTGTGGAGGTCAGACGGCAGTCGCTTCACGGAAAATGTCGAAGTTTAGCCATATCAGAAGTTGGACTGGTAAAAGCGGACCCCAGACTCCAAAGCTGAAAAAGGCTTCGGATGCGACTGAGATTAACGCTGGGATGATGATGATGATGATGATGACTATTACTCATCACGAATCATTACGAATCATTTCGAAACCAATTGCTAAACCATTGCTCCATATGTTAGTAAAATGTGTTTCCTCAAAAACGTAAATAACGCAATGAAAGTTGTTGAACTGTCAAAATTAAACCCAATGCTATCGATATTGTGTTAAGCAATTATCCTGTAGGTCCATTGTGGCTACCATGAGTTTTCATTACGAAGACTCGATCATCGATATCGACCGCGTTTGACTCATCGATTGGCCCGTATCAAGGTTATAAGAACTCTCAACCAATGAGAGCGCGTGAGGGAGCGGGAATCCCAGCACCCCCACGCCTCTAGCCGCCGCAGGAGACGCCCTGGTCGGGAGACAACATCGAAGTCCCGGTCACCGTAGATGCGGGCTTTCGTGCGGCGAGCACTGGGCAGCTCGGCTCCCGGTAAGGACTAGGCCCGGGTCGACAACGCGTTGTGTTTCACGCGAGCCTCAAAGAGATGCCTCCTGGGACAGGGTTACGGGTTGGTTGCCCCCGGCGTGCGCCGGCGCCGGGATCACATATCGTGGTCAGTGGTGCCCGGATAGCTGTCGAGTCCACCATGAAGTATCTGGGATTGGTGCTCGACAGCCGATGGGAATTCGGACCCCACTTCCGGCGGCTGGCGCCCAAGCTGATGGGTGCAGCAGGCGCGCTGTCAACGTTGCTTCCCAACATGGGGGGCCCGAGCGCCGCCTGTAGGCGGTTATACGTGGGAATCGTGCGGTCCATGGCCCTGTATGGGGCCCCTGTGTGGGCGATGGACCTGACGGCCGGAACACTCGCCATTCTGCGCAAGCCGCAGAGGGCGATGGCCGTCAGGGTCGTCCGCGGGTATCGCACGATTTCCTACGAGGCGGCTTGCGTCCTGGCCGGATCCCCGCCCTGGGACCTAGAGGCGAAAGTACTCGCGTCATTGTACCGATGGCGCGAGGAAGAGCGGACACGGGGCTCCAGTCCGGCGCAGCGGCAGATCGAGCTGCGCCGAGGGGAGCTCCGTCAGGTCCTGGTGGCGGACTGGCGGCAGAGGCTTATGCGCCCTACCGCCGGCCTCGCTACCGTCGAGGCGATCCGGCCAGTACTCGACGACTGGCTCGGGAGAAGGCACGGCTCCCTGTCGTTCAGGGTGACTCAGGTGCTGTCGGGGCACGGCTGCTTCGGCAAGTACCTGTGTCGCCTAGGCAGGGAGCCGGACGCTCGGTGCCACCACTGCGTCCAATGCGGGGAGGACACGGCGCAGCACACGCTCTCCGAGTGTGTAGCTTGAGAGGAGCAGCGCCGTGTCCTCACAAATGAAGTAGGAGGCGACCTGACGCTGCCGGCAGTAGTGCGGAGGATGGCCGGCAGCGCAGAGTCGTGGGACGCGGTGGTGTCCTTCTGCGAGGACGTGATGTCGCAGAAGGAAGCTGCGGAACGGGAGAGGGAGATCTCAACTCCCTTCCCGGGCCGCAGAAGACGCACCGGGCGCCGAAGAAGGGCGGATAACGCCCTCTTCCGCCCCCCATGAATGGGTCCAGGGGCGAGGGACATGGGGAAGTCTCCGCCCCCTATTCGATGGACCCCGAGGCGGAGGCGCGCGCGGGTGTCAGCGCGCGCCTCTGAGGCGATGCACGGGGTAGCTTAACACCCCACTACCCCGTGCCGGAGACGAGGCCCGGGCAGACCGGGCCAGCACGAGAGTGTGGGGCTGCGGAAGAATTTAGACTCCCGCGGCCCTACGCGCGCTCGTGATAGAAGAGACACCGGGGTGGTTTTAGTCAGTAAAAGTCTGACAGACCCCGTCGCCCACCCTAGGGCGGCGGACATCCTATGAGGATTTCCACCCCGAAAAAAAAAAAAAAAAAGCGTTACGGGTTGGTTAAAAAAGAAACCGTGGCCTTGGCACACAAGCAAGTGAAGAAACACTGGTGGGTTTTAGTCAGTAAAAGTCTGATACGCCCTTCAGCTCCGCCCAGAGCGGGAGAGGATATTTAATGATTACCCATCCAGAATAAAAAAAGGCAACGAATGTCACAGAAACAAAACATAGAATATTGGATTGTATTTATACAATAGGTATGTAAAGAAAACCCTGTCCAATAATAAAAGTTAGTATGTAAAATAATAAAGGTTAGGTAAACACACGACCAAATATAATATAAAATTTTACGTAATCATCAAAGTAACAATACTAATGAATTTTGAAATAATCTTTTTTTTCCCGTGAATTAATTCCAACTTCCCCGAAATTTGGTATTTTTTAAAAAAAGTGACAACACCATTTTAACGGTATTATTATATAAGCGATGCGACCACGTGCCGCCTGCCCCCCGTCACCCGCGGAAGGGTTGCCTACCGCACATGTATTAAGTTACTTACCTCTTTTTGCGAAATAATATTTATTTTTAAGGGTTTTTTTTTTAAGTTTAACCCGGCTTTGTATCCGTTAGTAGAATCAGTTATCGATACCTAACAATACCTTCATGGATCGAACAGGGTTTTCTTTACATATTGTATAAAGAGGCATTCAACAAAGCATCGTATATAATACGTCACTCCTATTATGCAACACTTTCCGTTCTAACTTAACAGGATTAAGTAATATTCTTCTTCTTCAGCATATAGAGGTCCACTGCTGGACAAAGACCTCCCCCAAGGCTTTCATTGCTTTGGGGGTCCATAATACCCATTCTTGGCAGGCAGGTTGCGGATCGCAATAATTTGATATTCCATAGGAGAAGCGCTGCTGCCCGCTTCCATATTCAGAGTTCCCATAGTCGCCTTTTACGACACCCACGGGAGAATATGGGTTGGTACTATTCTAAGGCCGGTACCACATGGTAGCGGCACGTTTAAATTAAATAAAAATTAAATTATTAATTACATTTTTACACATAATTCAAAGGACATATTTCAATTGTTTTCGTCGTATACTTTATTTTTTTTTTGTTTATATCAGATGTCTACACCAAGCTGTATGACACTTACTACAAGCTGAAGGACGATTTACTTAAAAATCGTAGTGGATAGGAAGGAAGACTGCAGTTGAGCGAGGTGATGCAATGTTAAACCTAACAACACGACCAACGATCCTGCGCCAGAGGGAGATTGATTTGAAAACCAAACTCCCGGCACAACAACATTTGGTGCATCGTACACCGCGGCATACATCGCAACACAACTGTTCAGACCTGTCCTGCGTACGGTTTGATTTGCATCCCCATCTGTAGTCATACTTAATTGGCGGAGTTTGAAACTTAGTACTTACATAGTCCAAATGTCTGCACAGCTGCTGGGCTATAGTGAATCTTTGTGTGAACGTGCGTAATGTGCAGCAGCAATACGCAAAAACTACCACCCAGATTCCAAATAGCAGTAAAAGACTACGCGGTAAGCCTATAAAAAGATGTCAGCTTGAGCTGAACTCTTTATACTTAAAAGCAATTTTCCCGTCAGTTACCTTCCCATTATGCTTATAAGCAATCATTTTCCAAGATACGCTTAAACGGTTTAAGTACTCATATCTAAGACTTTCATAAAACTGGAAGTGAAGGAACATCTGCGAATAAATTAACGACACACATAATAATATCTGTGTCACCCATAAATCTTTCATTTTAAAACGATTCCTTCAAGAGTATTAAAAAAATGTTTGATCATAAATCTCGTCCTTGGAAGCATTTTGTCATATACAGGATGTATCTGACATCGTAACGCAAACTTCGCGAAAAGGCTAGACCGTATGCCACTAATACAATTATGATAGTCATTTATGTCGTTAATGAGCGGCTACAGAAATTGACATAACCCGCCACACTGTTCCCAACCCACTGCAACTCCTGAAAGCCAGAATCAACAGTGGAGACCGCCAGAAAAACTCCGAGCAATGAAGCTTGACGAGTCCCGGAGAAACGATTCAACTGTCTTGGGTCCCGCAACGAAATTAATCAGAAAAGAATAGCGGAGAAGTAAGAAAAAAAAATTTTTTTCACTTCCCTCCATAACAAGCAGGCGACAGAACAGAACTAGGCCAAACGGCACAAAAGGACATTATTGCAACTGGGAGAAGCCCAGATTGCCAAGCACCACGGAATAAAATTTGATTAAGTTAATGGGTCCTAAGTAGGTATGTGCTGTTACAATTGATTCCAATAATAGGTATGGCAAAAGCGCCTGAACGCACGGCAATTATTTCTAGTTTCTACAAGGTCCGTATAATAAACAACTCCGGATGTAACTTGTACACTATCCAACATAATATTGCGTTCATTCTGCCAAAGAATACACTCCCACAAGATGTGATGTGCGGACTGTTCAAATTCACAGTTCGATGTAGAACATTGACACAAAGGCGAAGGAACAAGTTTAAAAGAATACAGTTTACTTTTAAAGTTGCCCTGTGAGAAATTGGGCAACGCAGTGGTCAACCTCCAGCCATGTCTTAGCCAGCCGATCGCCAACGGATGGAAAGAACAGATGGAGGTGGAATTAACCCACCTACTTTGCCATTCGGATAAGAGGTCCTCCCAGGCGTCCGTCTGAGGTTTAAATAATCTAGAAATTCTATTAAGGTCGCGTTGTGTAACAAAGTTAGTGTCCATGGCCTCCCCCCTCGCGGAGTAGCTGTTCTATACGCCTTGCATAAAAATATCAATGCGAAACGTTGGCTTTGAAATAGTTTACGTCGCGCCGCCCCTATGCTGGCCTTATCGGCCCAAACAGGTGCACTGTAGCACATACATCCTAAGTAGGTAGCTCCATATCCTTTAAAGTTAGGAATGATAGACCCCAAGTTGCTTTGGATATTCTAGTTAGGGCATAAAAGTTCCTTTAAGCTTTTTCGCCAACTATTTTTATATGTTCGATAAATGAAAAATTCCTTTCTAAGACCATACCAAGGTAGCATACGGATTGCTGTTTTTTAACGGGAACGTTATTAAATTTAATAGTAGGCAATGATTTAAGATTACCTTTTAGTAGAAGTTGATAGGTTTTATGCGGCGCAAACGCTAGGCGGTTACGATCACCCCACTGAGATATTAGATATTAGCTCGGGTACTTGACTGAATGAGCAGTAGGCCATCGTCCGCGTAACCAGTAAGTCAACAGCTGCAAGGAAGCGGGATCGCGAAGAAATCATCAAAACCCAAATTCCATAAATAAGGACCGACAACTGAACCCTGCGGACATCCCATGGTTAGTGCTTTAGTAATAGAAAAATGACCCAGCTTAAGTACCGCGGAACCGTTTATAAAGTACGAGTAAACAAGATTATATATGTTTCTATAGCAACCGCGGGTTTTTAATTTTAACAACAGCATAGGCCACCAAGCGTTATCAAAACGGCTACAGAAATCATAATGTTTAAAAAAACTGTCGGCTCAGCCTTTGAACGTTGCAAGCGTGCCGCCGTGCGTGTTTGTAGGTATGACGTTGACCCCTGAAGTGAACTCTAGTAAATCAACTGAAATGATAGTTTTTCGAGTTTTGTTCACATTGCGCTTTATTGGGTAATTAGCGAAATAATTATTTTTTACTTAAAAATGTTAATGGGTTATACAACTACATATAGCAATAATTGATGAACAGTCTAAAGTGAAAAAAACTGCATTTTTTATTAATAATCAGGAAAAAGCCGTCGAAAAATTCCACCACTGGGGGATTTAGAATCATGTACTGGATCCATGGTACTCGTTTGTGCGTCGATGTCAGATACACCCTTTATGTATAGGTCGTCGGACCTATACATACGACCGATACATCAATGCTGCAGGACAGATGTATCTCAACTTTATAGAGGTCTAATGTTCCCCTATGGCTTCAAGGGAACATGACACTTCAAAGGAATTTGATCACTAAGGAACAAATTATAGATGTTATATTACCATGTAGTCGTGTTTACGGCGAGGGTACATGATAGGTTATGGTTGCTTTAACGGGTTACTTTATGTCAGTGATGTCACGCGATCCAGTATGAAAGAACGTCCCACGGAATTGATCTCCGACTACCTTTATGAGTTACAACATTGGGAATCAAAGAGGAAAGTGCTTTAATTGTCACAGGTAAACAAGCTATATCAAAAATGTTTTGAAATTGTAGCTTAAACAGAACTTTATAATGTACCTAGGAATTAAATTTATTTTTACTTAAATCATATTTTTTTATATTTTTGGTAAATGAATCTCGAATGCAGTACAATTAACCTTTTTTTTTGTTGGATGGGAAATCATCAAATGACCTCTCCCTCTCTGAGCGGAGCAGAATGGCGTGTCAGACTTTTACTGACTAAAACCCACCCGTGTTTCTTCACTTGCCTATGCGCCAGGGCCACGGTTTCTCTTTTGACCAACCAGCAACCCTAACCCAGGCATCGGTCTTCGTGGACCATCATCATCATCATCATCATTTCAGCCGAAAGACGTCCACTGCTGGACATAGACCTCCCCCAAGGTTCTCCACGACGACCGATCCTGCGTCTCCCGCATCCAGCGGTTTCCCGCAACCTTCACCAGGTCGTCGGTCCACCTTGTCGGGGGCCTACCCACGCTACGTCTTCCGGTGCGGACCATCACGATGTGCTAACATCTCTTTGAGGCGCGCGTGAAACACAACGTTGCTAGTAGCAGCTGATAGTTATTTCTGTCGACGACGCGTGTCGCTCGTATTTGAGTACGGTGCTCACTAAAAGAAGGTGGAGACAAAAAGGAGCGGAAAGATAAAGAAAGAGTTATTATAGTGGGCTTGCTGACGCGAGCTGCCCACTGCTCGGTAAGGACCAGTCTGGCTACCATAGGTTTTCATTACGGACTCGCTCATACGCGTCGACTGCGTTTGGCGCTCTCATTGTTTATGAGTTCTTATAACCTTGATACGGGCCAATCGATGAGTCAAACGCGGTCGATATCGATGATCGTCTTCCTAATGAAAACTCATGGTAGCCAGACTGGTCCTTACCGAGCAGTGGGCAGCTCGCCGTCAGCAAGCCGACTATAATAACTTTTTCCTTATTTTTCCGCTCCTTTTTGTCTCCACCTCCTTTTAGTGAGTACCGTACTCAAATACACGAGTGACACGCGTCGTCGACAGTCGAAACAACTATCAGCTGCCACTGGCGACGCGTATCGGCGACAGGAGTCAACGCGTTTATCTTGTACACTTGAGTACGGTCCTCACTAGGAGTATACTAACAGTAGAGTAACACTTGGGGAAGATACAATTTTTTCTCCATACCCATGGAACAGTTTTCAATTCACATGGCAAATCTCATCTCTACCACTCCAAAAACAGAGACCATGTTGTGAAATTCGTGTTGTGTAAAATTATCCTGCCTTTAATTTTTGACGTGACAAAGTTTAATAATACGGACAGCTTCCGTGGCGTAGCGGTAGCGAAGGCGGCCGCTGCGCAAGGAAGCGCGGTTTCGATCCCCGCGTAATGCAAATATTTGTATGCATTAATATCAAGAAGTCGTGGTGGCCTAGTGGTTAAAACACCAGCCTCTCAACTATGAGTGCGCGGGTTCGATTCCATGTCAGGCTAGTACCAATGCAACTTTTCTAAAGTTATATGTACTTTCTAAGTATATCTTGGACACCAATGACTGAAGGTGAAGGAAAACATCTTGAGGAAACCCGGGCTTCAAGTCTGAAATCGCCAACCCGCATTGAGCATGCGTGGTGATTACGCTCAGTCTTTCTCTCTATGAGAGGAGACCTGTGCCCAGCAGTGGGACGATAAAAAGGTTAATGATGATGATGATGAATATGAATATTTGCACTGCCGTCGTGCACGGAAAGCACGTTAAACCGTTGGCCCCGGTTGTCATACGAACATCTAGTGGCAGTCGTTACGGTTTGTTGGAGCCCTCAAAATTCCATCAATTGGTCTAACTGCAATGCTTCGAAGTTTAGCCAAAATAAGCAGTTAGACTGGTAAAAGCGGACTCCAAAAGCTGAAAAAGATTCGGATGCGACTGGGATGAACGCTGAGACGATGATGATGATGATGAAAGTTTAATTATTCAATGGAGCCGGCTGCACGCACGAAAAAACATGACTCATGCAGCGTTACCTCGCGTTCCATTTAAGGCTTGAAGCGCAAGCGAGAGCTTGGAACGAGCGACAAAGAAGCACAATCGGCCTCCGCATTCGGCAGCTTTCGACATCTGTCTCTTTTACTTGAATGAGCGATGCGTTCGCGTGGACAGCTGCTATACAATAATACATTTACATGTTTTCGTCAAGCATGAAGTGCAGTGAAAAGTGGATGTGGTGTCAATTGTTTTTAGCAACGATAATAGGGATGTATCCATGGTATGAAAATCAAAAAATAATTAGTCCGTCTTATAGATAATAAAAAAAAATACGACCCGTATTTTTTATTTTGTCGAAATTACCAAAACCTACTGATATTTAGCGTATTAAAGTTACGGAGCGGGGGCTAATTACGTCACGCCGTGGTATATTTTGTACCACGGCGTGACGTCTTGCGACATTTCAAATCAATGTATCTTCCTAAATATTTGAATGAAAGAAAAAATAAAAATACGTGTTTAATATTTTTTATAAATCTATCTGATGGGCATTAAATTATTTTTTAGGATACAACCCAATTGCGGCGATAAAGGTTTGAAAAATGCAACCATTCCATTAGTATTTTCTTATCACGTTGTCACGTTTAACTATCGTCAGGAAACCGACTTTACAGACAACAGATTTTTATTATCGGCTAGAGTTTGAAAATGCTGGCTTAACGACAACATATATAATCAGCCTATAATGTTTCCCCTTCTGGGACACAGGCCTCCTTTCAATGAGAGGAACCACGCTGGTCCAGTACGAGTAGGTAGATGCCATGCCATGCAATGCATGGAGCAAATATATTTGCTCCATGGGTAGATGTCATAATTATGTCTTCGAGGTTTTGGCTCTAGGACATGCCAGTTTGATGAGTGTAACGATGGTGTGTGTGTTTGGTGTGTGTGTGTCATGTGAGTTTGAGTATGATGGGGTTCGAACCTACGACCTACAACTTGTATGTTACGGGTGATACCAATAGGGGACCACTCCTCTTAATTCTAGTTTAACAACCTTCCCTTTATTAAAAGGTTGATGATGAACCTTCCCTTTAAATTGTGGGTGAGGGGAAATTACAAGAACAATTATATCGTAATAATAATATAGATATTTTTCAAATTAGAATTTCAGCAGCAATTACGACGGAGCTCCACTTTAGTATAGGGAATCTCACAGGACCAATATTCCAATAATTTTGATTTATAAAGTTAAGTCAAATATCTTGAGGCCATACTCAGGCTAAATATTGACCTGTATTGTTTAACAGGCTTAAAAGCAGACGCTGCGGGCGAAACCAGAGCCCTTGACGATGATAAAATGTTTTCACAGAACAAACCATAGTCTGGTAAAAGGAATGGATAGAGTAACATGAGACGGACTATAAATTGATTTTTACGCCAGATTACAGAATTCTCTTTTATTCATTCATCTACATCAAATGTAGGGGGGCCAACTGGTACAGCGTTTTTTTTTTTTCTTTATACAAAACCTGAATGTAGTTTGTTCAGAATAAGCAACTGAATCGATTTCAATCAAATATATTTAGAAAGAGAGAAAAGAAGGAGAAGTCGTGGTGGCCTAGTGGTTAAAACACCAGCCTCTCAAGTATGAGTGTGCGGGTTCGATTCCAGGTCAGGCAAGTACCAATGTAACTTTTCTAAAGTTATATGTACTTTCTAAGTATATCTTGGACACCAATGACTGATTACAAGGTGGGGGAAAACATCTTGAGGAAACCTGGACTTTAAGTCTGAAATCACCAACCCGCATTGAGCAAGTGTAGTGATTACGTTCAATCCTTCTCTGTATGAGAGGAGACCTATGCCCAGCAGTGGGACTATAAAAGGTTGATGATGATGATGACATTTAGAAATTGTTGCAATGTGGTTACCGAGCGTGCCACGCAACTTACAGTAGATTATAGTAACTGCTGCGCCGCGCAACAGCTGACGCTACAACTAAGTAAGATAACAAACTTATAACTTAGTGGTTTTTCGTGATATCTTTTTGAAATTTTGTACATAGATTTTTTACTTAAAAATACTGGACACGTGTTTCAGGTTTCGCATAAACAAAAAAATAATATTGTATATGCAACGAAAATAACCTGAAGGTCAATTTTTGTTATTAAAAACGATCAAAATCTGGCGTAATCTCATCTCAGTGATAATAGAATAATGTCATTCTAAAAGTATTGCGATGGATATTTTTTTTTTTTACATGTTATAAACTAGCGCTTGACCGCAATCCTGCCTGATGGTAATCAGTGACGCAATCGTTGATGGTAAAGCGCACTAGTTTATTAAGAGCCTATTCACTCCAGCCTTGAAGACACTCAAATTGTAGTCCGACGGAAACACCGCCGCTGGCAAATTGTTCCAGTCCCTCGATGTACGCGGTATAAAGGAGGAGGCGAAACGCTTCGTCCGGATCGTAGTGGTGTTAACAACGTAAGGGTGGAAACCAGCCGTACGACGGGTCGTCCGCTGGTGGAATGGAGATGGGGGAATTAAATCATGCAATTCCCTCGCACACTCCCCGAAATGCATCCTATAGAACACCGAAAGGCTGGCTACTCTACGCCTGTGCTCTAGGCTTTGAAAACCAACTCGAGTTAGATCAGGGTCACCAATCAGCCTCTTTGCACGTCTCTCCACTGAATCCAAAGTGGCCAGGTGACACTTGGCAGCACCAGCCCAAATGTGGCTGCAGTACTCCACACACGAACGAACCTGTGCTGTGTATAACATTAGAAGCTGCCCAGGTGTGAAGTACTGCCGGACCTTTGCGATAACGCCAAGTTTCCTGGCAGCCACCTTGGCCTTGGACTCAATGAACCGCCCAAAGTTAAGGTTCGAGGAAATCTCAACTCCCAAAAGCTGAAGGCGGTCGGAACACTCCAAGGATATAAAGTCCACTTGTCCAGAGAAGCGTCGTGTCTGGTGGGCAACTGCCCGACGATTGTTATGGGGACTTTGTATTAAGTTAGTCGCGCTGTAAACTCTTCTTTCGCGATGCAGGATTTTTCGTGACATGAGGTGTGGCATTGTTCGCGTGTGGCGATGTAGATGTTTCACTTTTAACTACCTAATTTTATAATGAATTTACTAACCCCCTTATTCATAAACGTTTAAAGTTAACTAATGATTAGCGATTCTTAAACCACACATTGTTGACTTTTTAACTTTGATCATCGTTTATGAATAAACACACCACGTGTTTAAGGGGTTTATTCATAAACAATGTTAATCATCGTTTATGTGACAATCATTTAAGTGACGTGCAAACGTCTAAAATGTTTGGTTAAAGAATCGCTAATCACTAGTTAATTTTAAACATCGTTTATAAATAAGGGGGTTAATTTTTGGCGTCACTTAGAATCTAAAAATCTGACGATCTGAAGATTTAAGACGAATAACTATACATTCATTGGATCCAGAAGTCTAGGGCAAACATTATCAACTGATTGATCAAAGAGACGATTCGCAAAATGGGAAAAATCCCTAATACCGGTTTCACATAACCTATTTCACAATACCGAGCTGAAACTGAAATAATAAAAGCAGTCTGAAGGTCAAAGGATAATGTTTCTTTGTACGAAAGGTCAAGTACGGCGACCCTCAGTTAAATAGAGATGGAACAAATTCGAACAGAGGATGAAAGTGTTCACACACGAAAGTTTAATAAAGGATTTGGAGACTGGAAATTGTGTTGCAATTGGCGCTAGTTTCTATTTAGAAATAATGTATTTCCGTTTTAATTAACGTAATAATGACCCTGATTCCCTCATTCACAAACGACACTTATTTTAAGTTCAGTGAACCTTTTCTCTTTCGAAAACAACATAAAAACAACATACGGAGGACGGTCTGAGCAATTGTGTTGCGATGTGTGCCGGGTACTATGCGCCAAATGTTATTCTGTTGGGAGTTTGGTCTTGGAGGGTCCTCAGGTCAAGCTCCCTCTGAAGCAGCATCGTTGGTCGTGTTGTTGAGTTCATCATTGCATCACTTCGCTCAACTGCCGTCTTCCTTCCTATTCACTCAGTTTTTTTTTAGTGAATAGGTTCTTAATAAACTAGGGTGCTTTGCCATCAATGACTGCATCCTAATTTATAGTTATAAAAAAAAAAACTATAAAAATATTAGTTTACTCCTGTCAAATTAGATGCCTGAGGTAAGGTAAGAGTACCTATTTCCGTTAATGTCCCGGTAGCCGTTAACTAGTCAGTTTTTTAATATTAGCGTCTTTCTAGCAAAACTAAATTAAAATTTGCAAATAGCAATTTATTCTTGGTACTATTTTATACAATTCTGATGGCGACACTCACCAAAAAGTTTAATAATGTAAAAACTGTGAGAAAATAACAGTATGGTATAGTAAAATTATCTATAAGTACAAAGTTCTGTCAGTGAACTACGAACCCACCCGGTAGTAGAAATTATCTAGCCATACTTCGACGGATAAAATTAAGGTAAAAGTGTTAACTTTTTTAATAAATTGTGTATATTATTTAACGATTTAATCTATAAATTGAGGTAAATCTCATCGAAAAGTAAATAATTTTACATGTTACATCTATTGGTACACTCAAACCCCTACTTGACCTAGTACCCGGTAAAAATGAGCGATTTTTACCGGATATTGGTACACTATCAAACGAGTTACATACGTTGCACCAAAACCCGTTATTCTATTCTTATTGCTTTGGAATAGATCTCATTTTCCTTTGAAACTGTAGATTATATTAAATATTTTCTGCCGGATACTGACAGCCTCCGTGGCGTAGCGGTAGCAGGACGCGGCCGCTGCGCAAGGTGGCGCGGGTTCGATCCCCGCACAGTGCAAGTATTTGTATGCATGAATATGAATATTTGTACTGGTCTGGTCGTGCCTCGGAAAGCACGTTAAGCCGTTGGTCCCGGTTGCCCTACGAACATCTAGTGGCAGTCGTTACGGGTTGTTGGAGCCGTCAAAAGTCCTACAATTTGTCTAACTGCAATGCTTCGATATCGCCTTCGGGTTGTGGAGGTCAGACGGCAGTCGCTTCATAGAAAATGTCGAAGTTTAGCCATATCAGCAGTTGGACTGGTAAGACGAACCCCAGACTCCAAAGCTGAAAAGGCTTCGGATGCGACTGGGATTAACGCTGGGATGATGATGGTTTTCTGCCGGATACTGGGGCATGCCTTAACAGCTGCATTTAAATCCGTTTATAGTCCTTATTGTCTTGAATTAAGCATTATTTTCCTTTGAATCAAAAGGATGTAGTTACTAGACATTTAGTTTGTTTTGGTACCACGTGAATTTGGTTGCGTTTTTTTTTTGTATGGTTTACCACTTTTTGTACTGGTTGCGTTACAAGCTTTTCTTGAATCAGCTATGAAGTATATAAAAAAGCCTACTGCGACTAGAATATGAATAATTTGTTTTGGAAATCAAAAAATTAAACACGTTTATTTCTTAGCAGATGGTAATTTAATCATTTAAACATGGTTTTGGGATTTAACAGCATAGTGGCCAAGTATTTTGTCATGCAACGTACACCGTGGTATACCTACCATGTACTACCATTTGCTCCATGGTACTCCAAACAGTACGGTATATGGTAGTATTGGTACGATATACCGTACGGTACTCCAAACAGTACGATATATGGTAGTATACCGTACTGTTTGGAGTACTATGGAGAAAATGGTAGTTCCTAGCTGAAACTGAAGCAAGGGCGAAAAGCTCTTGGCTATTTCATTTACATAATGCAGTTCGAGTCCTAACATATGTCTTTCTTTTATTTATTTTTTGATGACTATGCCTCATTAGTTGGAACTCTCATCTACATATTCTTACGCCCGTACTTTCCCATATTTCCAGCACGGCTTTCATTTCTACTCATTAAGTCACTCACCTGAGTTCTGATTTGGGAGCAAGTCTCAATCAGAACAGGTGTTAAAAAATCATTAATAAGTACTAAAGATTGATTTGCCATAATTGAATCTTTCTAGAGATTATTATTATTTAAAGGTAATTATTTTGCATATTTATTGCAATTATTTTTCGAAAGTTCTAACTCATACCATGTTTTCAAACTTCTGGTGCCGTAAAAACCTTCGAGCTGACTTGCTTGCTTGAGTGTGCCGCCATAATAAGAGATACCCTGGAGCACAGGCAAATGAAGGGACACGGGTGGGTTAAAACAGACCCTCACCCTTCCGCCCCGCTCAATGTGGACTTTTTTTGGATGAAAATACATCATATGACTTTTTTTTAAATAATTGAGCACAAAGCGCCACCTAGGCTGGAGGAAAGCTCAGCTTGGACCCAACAGCGCTGTGCCATAGTCGCGACACTTGATGCCGGTGATATCTCACTCCCGGCCGTAGTACAGTTCATGGTCGAAAGCGAAGAAGGAAGGAGCGTGGGGGATGCTATGGCCTCTTTTTGCGAGAAGGTAGTGCATGCAATGGAGGCTGCTGAAAGGGAAAAAGAGCATGACTCGCACTCCACTCGCATGAGAAGGGTAGCCAGGCGTTGAAGGGCGCTTCACGATCTTTGGCCACCATAAGAAGGACCATGCGGGCGACGAAATTGGGGCCCTATCGTCGCTCGAGCGTGACATGCAGTATGCGCAGCTTAGTGGAAGGATGTGTGGTCGAGGGATCGGCCGCACTTGGTCCCCACGTGTGTGGGGCGAATGTACAAGTATCTGCCGGGTCCCCGACTCATGGTACTGGAAGGAATAGTGGACGTTTAGATGGTAGGAGGCCGACATAACCCTCCCTTATTCCCAGACGAAATAACGGAGAACCTTTTTGTTATCGGATTTATCCATGATAAAAAAGCAAAAGGTCGCGTCTCAAAAATCTTCTCAAGTCGCCTCCCCACTCTACCGATTTCTACTCCTACTCCTTCAGAGTGCACGTCTTCTGTCCTTTACTTTTTACACGCTGTCTTATTGCAGGTATGCCGAAAGAGATTTTTTATGATATAATCATCTCTGTACCTTTTATCTATTCTGTTTTTTCTTTTTGTTAATATATTGAATGGTAAAATAAATAAATAAATAATTTCAGATGTCACTAAGGAGCAGTTATTGGATAGTGTTAGTTTATTTGTTAAAAAAAATTAAGCGAGAAAATGCTTTTAATAATGGCAGACTCGGTCGTTTAGTTAAAGCTGCCGCCTGTAGTAGGCCAGCAAGTGTCTCAAAATCTGAAGCACACCCGTGCTTTATAGTTCAGGAAAGCAGTTTAAGGGCGTGGTTTAAAGAAGTGATGGACTATTGGTACATCTCGAAGAAGGAATGACAATCCACGACAAACAGAGTTTGTTTGTTTCTTTTTATATAGGTACAGGTACTTTATAAAACATACATTATAAAAAGTTAAAACAAATCGTGTTTATTTGTTGGGTAAATACGGACCCTAATGTTTTTCAGTAATATTTTATTTGAATATATTGTATTTCCATGAACTTTAACGTAAAGCAATAGAGTACAATTTCGCGGCAAAAATTACCGGTTACCGGGACAATTTAACGTTAACTAGTAGGTACTACTCTACCGGGTACTGGTATAATTCGCCCTTTTTGTAGTTTTATTGTTTTATAGTTAATTAAATTTTTCACTAGTTTAATAGAATCATAATATACTATAAGTATATTAAATTATCTAAACAGTCAAGTAAAAATTATTTTTGTAAGTCTTCTAGTTTTAGCCTAATGCTCATGCAAATTCGGCGAAGTTCATAACTTAACGGTTACTGGGCCGTTTACCTTATTTAAATCGACATATTTTTAGTAGCTATGTTTTTAATCGCGTTTAAACTATCTATGGACTGTGGACAATCTTAAATTGACAGGACTTAAGTAAAAAGGGTTTTATACAATATGTAAAGAATACCCTGTCCGATCCGTGAAGGTATTGTTAGGTATCGATAACTGATTTTAATAATGACTACAAAGCCGGTCTAAACTTAAAAAAAATCCCCCTAAAAAAATAAATATTATTTCGAAAAAGCGAGGTAACTTAATGCATGTGCGGTAGATAACACGTTAGGCATACATCTGCGGGTGACGGGGGGCAGGGCACGCGGCACGTGGTCGCATCGCTATTCGCTCCGTCACAAATGGTGTTGTCACTTTTTTAAAATTACCAAATTTTGGGGAAGTTGGAATTAATTCGCGAAAAAAAAAAGATTATTTCAAAATTCATTAGTATTGTTACTATGATGATTATGTAAAATTTAATATTTTATTTGGCCATGTGTTTACCTAACCTTTATTATCCTTACGGGTCGGACAGGGTTTTCTTTACATATCGTATACACTACCGGCACCCTATTGGGTAACAAACTATTGCTATGATTTGGAATCATTTCGAAACATAATATATTGCTAATCCATTGCTCTGTATGTTCGAAAACTTGTCTGCTCAAATACGTAAATAACGCAATGAATGTTGTTGAACTGTCAAAATCAAACCCATTGCTACTAATAATGTGTTTAATTACCCTGCTGCTTACAGTGCCCTCCGTGTGAAAATACGCGTTCAGAGCGGTGCTGGGGCTGCTCCGCTTCTTCAGTGCCTCCGGCATGTTTGCAGAAGCACGCACCGACTGTTTCCACACCACCATGAGCAAGCGTTGCGCGTCCTTGGTGCGCAAAGTGCGGGGCAGCTCCAAAACAGTTCTGGCGATAATTTCCAGAAGGTTTAACTGCTCGTATATCTGACAATGCACTAGCAGGCATGTCACTGTGTCTGGTAACTTTTGTTTCATGTGTTGGGTTCGGAAGTAAAAGCTTTTTATTTTAGTGTTATTTTTTTTTAATTGATTACTATTAATAGATACATGGTGCTCACATTTTACAAACGCTGTAAAAATAGACGACTTACTTTAAATTTCACATTTTATGCCCTTTGTACCTGGGGCATTTATTTAGGTAATAAGATTTTACTTATTTATATTTCCATTTTAATGATATTTTTTATTTGTGTTGCTGATATTTTGGCGTGGCTAGCTGACTTGTGGTAAATAATTTCATTGTTGCTGTATTTTCTTGTCATGTGGAAGTCATGTGTTTATAATATAAATGAACGGACAGCTGTGCTGCTAGGGAGCTTGTTCCGCCACGTCTTCTTCCTAGCGAAAGTACTAGGAAGTGTCGATGGGTGGGCATTTTGGGGGACTGTCTTGTGTAATACTGACGTTCAAAAAGTGCTAATTCTCAGCCTAATTTGAATAAATGATTTTTGTTTTCTTTTTTTTTTAATAAAATGTTATTAAGTAATTATAGAATGTAAATCAATATCAAAATCAGCTAATGAGTTGAGTGAGCTAGAAAGTTTGTCAACTAAAGCTGGATTCATTTTCACCGAAAATCCATCTCCTCTCTAGTAACCTTAAATACGGAAATGATAACACTTTTGGGTCGCTACCGGACATTCGTACTGATTGAGGTTTTTGGAGCAAACGGAAATTTTACCCCAAAAGAGTAATGGGGAAAGAATTTATTTTTATGTGTTTTGTCTGGGATATTTGGAGATTTCAGTAAAAGTTAAGTAACCAGTTCTAAGATAAATGTACGTGGTAAAAGATCTTATAAGCTACTAAGTAAAATATTTGAGGTAGCGATCCCCTGGTTACGACTTACATGGGCAGCATACTGACAAATTCAGCTCCTTCTGCGAAGCAGTGATGCCCTCACGCCATTAACCGCCGCAGGAGACGCCCTGATCGGGAGACGACATCGAAATCCCGGCCACCGTAGGCGCGGGCCTGCGGGCGGTGAGCAGTGGGCAGCTCGCCGCCCGGTAAGGACCAGCCCCCTAATCGGCGAACACAATTTTGTCAAATGATTGCGACTAGTTGGCATCAGTTGGGATCGTTTAGACCGCCCATTGGTCCGTTCGGTCCAAACGATCCCATCATTTGACAAAAAAGTGTTCGCCGATTAGGGGGTAAGCCCGAGTTGATGGCGCGTCGTGTTTACCGCGCGCTTCAAAGAGATGTCAGCACATCGTGGCGGGGTCCACGAACACCGATGCCTTTTGGATCAGTGTTGCGGGTTGGTTAAAAAAGAAACCCTGACCCTGGCCCACAGGCAAGTGAAGAAACAGGGGTGGGTTTTAATCAGTAAAAGTCTGACACGCCCTTCCGCTCCGCCCAGAGCAGAAGAGGTCATTTGTTGATTTCCCAAACAAATAAAACCGTACTGACAAATTCCATCCTCGCAGGGGTACTCAATCACAATTCTCTTTTATTTGGATATGACATATTACGAGCCAGCTCTAACAATATCCAGAAAATGATCGCTGGAAAGTTCGATTGCATGTACGTCGGTACATGCAATCGAACTTTCCACACTACTAGAATCAGTCAAATTTCTTTAAAAGATTTTCAACATTATCGCTAAAGCAGTAAGGCTCAAGGTTGATTGGGAATAATTGGCAGTTTCGAGTAGCTTGACCTGATATCGTCCATATATCAATCACTGCATTGTCATTTCCCATGGGATGAAATTCGTTTAAGTATAAAAAACTAACATAGCTTTTTAAGTTTACGTTTTTTATTATAGTCGCGCAATCAATCAATCAGTCGTGGTGGCCTAATGGTTAAAACACCAGCCTCTCAAGTGTGAGTACGGGTTCGATTCCAGGTCAGACAAGTACCAATGTAACTTTTCTATGTTATATGTACTTCCTAAGTATATCTTAGACATCAATTACTGGTTAAAAAGTGAAGGAAAACATCTTGAGGAAACCTGGACTTTAAGTCTGAAATCGCAAATCCGCATTGAGCAAGCGTAGTGATTACGCTCAATCCTTCTCTGTATGAGAGGAGACCTGTGTCCAGCAGTGGGGAGATAAAAATATTGATGATGATGATGACGACGCGCAACGCTTGCGCATGGTGTTGTGGAAACAGTTGGTGCGTGTTTCTGCAAACATGCCAGAGCCACTGAAGAAGCGAAGTAGCACCAGCACCGCTCTGGGCTCGTATTTTCACACGGAGGGCTGATGATGATCAATCAAAACGCGCTTTTACATCGAAATTTCATACAAGTGATTGTTACGATGGTGCGATGCGTAACGATCCCCTTTGGGGAGGACACGGGGTTAAGCGGGACGGGTCTTAGCGACAGCAGATACAGTATAGCGAAGAAGTTTTACTTTCATCACACACACGTCGACGTCACAGATTCTACATCTCGCAAGCAGAGTTTACCGTGCAACTAGCATACATACAATTTCCCAATATCAACCGTTGGGCAAGTGCTCGCTATACTCAACACCTGTCTGATCGGAGGATCCTCCCTTACCTATGGAGGATAAGTAAACTTTATTCTCTGTTCCTCATACCTCCAAAATCAATAGCAGTGCACTGCTGGACATAGGCCTCTCCTATTGCACGCCGTATAGCTAGTTTTTCGATAGTTCGTCTAGTTGTAATTTGCTTTCTTCTTCTTCAGCCTATAGAGGTCCACTGCTGGACAAAGGCCTCCCCAAGGCTTTTCATGGTGACCGGTCTTATGCTGCCCTCGTCTATCGGCTTTCCGCGACACTGTGGTATCTTGGATGACGAGAAGATGTAGCGTAGCTTCCCGAACGCTGCCCAGCGGAGCCAGATTCGAAGAGACATCTCGTTCTCGAAGTTGGACCTACCTAGTTGGAATGTTTGTCCCCGATATATATACTGTTGTTTACTGTAATTTGCTTTAGTGAAGCATAATTTTTCCTATTATGCTCATGAAGTTCAGCATTCCAATTCTCTCCAAAAATCACCAGGGTTTCCAATACTTATTAGGTTAGTTACAAGGTACTCCTTAAATCCTAAAGACCAGCAATAACTATCAAGTTTCACAGTTGAAAGCTGAAAATCCTTCACGTTTATTCTCAACCCAAGACTTAGGGAAGTAATTAATGAGTGTACGAGTTTAGCTTCATTTGACCATTTGCCCTTTAGAGGTGATAATACCACGGTCGAATAATTTAAAGGACTACTTTGATAATTTATTGCCGCATTTAGTGGCTGTTTCCTTAAGCAAGATCGTTGGTTAACTCTAAGAGGTTGTTGTAAGGTGTTAAATTTTGACAGGCCTTAAAATAGCTTGTGAAGTTATTGGAGTCGGTTTATTTGAATATACAATATCATTAGTAGTAGGCCAAAACATCGGCTGTCGGCAGGAGTTACCACCCACCAGGCAAAGTCTTGCCGCCAAGCGATTCGTCGTGTTCCGGCATGATGTTTGGTGAAGCCGTACGGAGGACGGGTTTGAGCAGTTGTACTGCGATGTGTGCCGGGTGCGATGCGGCAAATATTGTTGTGTCGGGTGTTTGGTCCTGGTGGGTCTCCAGATCAATCTCTCTCTGGCGCAGCATCGTTGGTCGTGCTGTTGGGTTTAATATTGCATCACCTCGCTCAACTGCTGTCTTCCTTCCTATTCACTCAATTTCAACTTTATACGACACCCGAATATAGTTTGTTCAGAATAAGCAACTGAATCGATTCCAATCATTTTAGACCATGTTATATTTTTCCCAAATAAATTTAGAAATTATTTCAGGGTCGTATCCGAGCGCTCCACGCAACTAACAGTAGATCACAGTACCCGGCCTGTGCGTACGCCCGCGCAACAGCTGACGCCACAGGTCAATGCTCCGCTCGCCTGCACGAGCAGAGCGTTGATCATACTTTTGTTGGGACAACCAAATAAAATAGCAAGCTCACAACGTTGTGGTTTTTCATTACCTATATCTTTTTGAAATTTTGTACATAGGTTCGGGGGGTGTTTCAGGTATCGCATAAACAAAAAATAACGTTGTATACTACTTCCCAACTTCAACCGTTATGCAAGTGCCCGCCAGACACAACCAAGCCCGTCTGGTCGGAGAATCCCCCGTTTTCTATAGAGGATGATAATTGTACTTTACATCCTGTTCCCCATTCCTTTAAAAGCTTATAATATTCCCATTGCTGGGACACAGCCCAGGCCCTATCTCTTCGAGTGGGTATGGGGTGGGGTTGGTAGAGGTCATATGTCTTCGAATGTTTGATTCTATGACAAGCCGGTGTATTGGCTTCACGGTTTTGAGAGCTGTGGTAATAAAATTTGTTCCCTTATGTTTCCACAGACATAAAGAGTGGTGCTGACAATACGACAATAAATAAAAACATGAACAATGCTAGTTCATAGGAATAATCCTAAACCATAGAAGAAAACTTAGCATCAAAAACAAAAAAATGAAAATTTCAGACAAACTAAATCGCATAAAATTGCAAAAGGAATAGAACATCCTTTAAAAATATTGGTTGAGTGACCTCCGATCGGCGACCGCGCGATCCTGTATCGACCTGCTTTTTTCGCGCCATTATTTTTAAAGTTTGCTACCGCAGGATGCGGCGGTCATTAATCTGTAAGCGCTTCCTTATCAACATATCAACATTTACATCATGTAGAAAATGTGAAAAATGAAAAATAACTTCCTGTGAGTAAACTAATGGACATATTTATATGATTTTTTATGGGTAGACTAAGAATGTGTTGAGGTACACGATTTTTAATTTATTGTCGTATTGTCAGCACCACTCTGTATGTGTGACCTCCCAAACTGACATAAAAGTGAACAATGTCATTCCTGTGGGTAATAAAAACGTGGCTAAATAATTTAAGATTCAGTTATTAGAATTCTGATCAGGACAAATGAAACGGACTGTTGTGCAGTGATGACGATGAATAAATTAGTGTAACAGCAAGCACTGCACTACATCACCAGATTAGTTAAATTAGTTATCGACTTTAATGTAATGTAATCAAAGTTGATTTTTGAGTGACAAATTCTAACAAAGTGGTCCGACAATATTTTTGTTGGAATGAAATTTGAACTTAGTTAAGTATTCGTTAGTCCGTTTATATCGCAGACATATTATTGCGTAGCACACTATTATTGTCAATTTGAATCATTTTGAAACATATTGCTAATCTATTGCTCTATGTGTTAGAAAAATGTGTTTTCCCAGCATTTGCGTTGTTTACCTTAAACAACGCAATGAATGATGTTGAACTGTCAAAATGAAATGAAACCCATTGCTACTCATAGTGTGTTACTTAATTATACTGCTGATTAAATTAGGCGTTTATCTTAATTTATTTATTTATTTCAAGCATCAAGGGCCATATAGACTTAAATAATATTATATTAACATCATAAACAATGTTTTAAAAACAAACTTTAAAAAACATGCTTTAATGGCAATCGAAGTATAAAGTATGAAAGTTTTTTTTTATAGTAATGTATTGTCATCGTCGCTTGACACCTGTGTAAATTTCCAAGTTAAATAGACTCGTACATGTACATGAAAATTAAGTTAAAAGATTCCGTTACTTACATACAGGTGAAAATACTTGACAACCGCCTGATGTTGGAAGTAGTATTTGCCTCGCTTCTTTCTCTTGGACCGCATACGGTTGATCACAGTTCCAACCTAAACGGTCTTTACTTATGAAATTGCCGTTCTGCAGCAGGCTGGCCACTCCATATCATAATAATTTCTGTCTGGCTAAGAATTCTAATTGCAAATTAGTTTTATTTTAAAAACATGGAATTATTTTTTAAAAATAGCCATTTGTTTATTGATTAGTGTTACATTTTCATCGTATTTCAATCTTTTTCGTCATCATGAATACATTAAAAATTTGAGTAATTATGGAATATGAGGCAAGAACGTGGCAACAACGCGGCACAAGCGGCACGCAACATCAACGGCGTTTACGGAGCTAACACTACAAACCAACGCACCGCCTGTTATTGGTTTGCTCGTTTCCGTACTGGCAATTTCGACCTGAAAAATGAACCTCGCGACCTAAGACTAGGCTAACATATATATGACTTTACAAAGGCTTTCCGTCTTCCACCAGAAATCTATTAATATCACAAAATAAATAAATTCTCCATATTATTAAAGTTGATTCTTATAATCCTTCGTATTGCGAGTAAAATCATAGGAGTAAGGTCAGCTAAGGAGCTTACCAGCTCAATACAGCACGATAAATTTGCCGGGTTGTGTTTACTGCTGTTTATTTCGTTATGAAACAGTTCTTTACGTTATTAGAAGAAACATTTGGAGGGAAAAAGTGGACGAAGACGTGGAAACTAAATTTATACTAGTAAAGGCACACATAATCAGCCTATCGAATCAAAAACGAGGAGATCCGCAAAAGAATTAAAGTCACCGACATAACTCTTCGAGTCGCTAAAATTAAGTGGCAGTGGGCGGGGCACATTGCTCGTAGAACCGATGGCGCATGGGCCAGTAAGGTTCTAGAGTACCGGCCACGTACCAGAAGACGCAGCGTAGGGAGGCCCCCAGCAAGGTGAACCGATAACATGGTGAATGTCGTGGGAAGCCGATAGATGCGGGCAGCACTGCTAGATCAGTGAACCTCTATAGACTGAAAAAGAATCAGTCTTTAGCGTTCCCACTGTTGGGACACAGGCTTCCTCCCGATGAGAGGGAGTGGGCCATAATCTACCACGCTGACCTAGTGCTGGTTGATAGATGTTTTTGTCTCTAGGACACGCCGGTTTCCTCACGATGTTTTCCATTACCGTTTTGAGAGCAGCGGTAATGAAATAATTTACACAAAGTAAAGCGACTGATGGAGTTCGAACCTACGACCTACAACTTGTTAGTCGCGGCTAATGCCACTAGGCCACTGCTGCTCTCGTAACGACACAAAATGCATTCACCGCAAATGCATGGAAACTACAGTTCAACTATCAAGATTGTTTTTTGAATGCTCATTATCATCATCATCAACTTCTTTATCGTCCCACTGCTCACAGGTCTCCTCTTATACAGAGCACCACGCTTGCTCAATGCGGGTTGGCGTTTTTAGACTCAAAGTCCAAGTTTCCTTATGATGAACATTGAAATATTAGTAAAAGCTGACAATTTAGAGTACCTAAAGCTCAAAAACGAGAGAGTCGTGGCTGTGATTGATGAAGAACTCATTAAAACATCTAAAACAATAGACGGACTAGGAAATAAAGATGATCCTGTATCTAAAATACTGAATGTGATAAGATAAATAGGAAAGTGTATGAAAGTAGTGTCTCAGTTGCTGCAACTCGTTGCTTCGTTCTCGTTGCTTTTCTCGGTGGTAGGCCACAACATCAGCCGCCGGCGTAAGTTACCACCCACCAGACAAAGTCATGCCGCCAAGCGATTCATCGTGTTCCGGCATGATGTTTGGTGATGCCGTACGGAGGACGGGTCTGAGCAGTTGTGTTGCGATGTACGTGCCGGGTACGATGCGCGAAATGTTGTGTCGGGAGTTTGGTTGTGGAGGGCCTCCAGATCAATATCCCTCTGGCGCAGCATCGTTGGTCGTGGTGTTGGGTTTAACATTGCATCACCGCGCTCAACTGCCGTCTTCCTTCCTATTTACTCAGTTCTTTTGAGTGAGTAGGCTTAATAAACTAGCGCGCTTTACCATCAACGATTGCATCACTGCTTACCATCAGGCGGGATTGCAGTCAAGCGCTAGTTTGTAATTTAAATAAAAAAAATGTTTTCCTTCACCTTGTAATCAGTAATTGGTATCCAAGATATACTTAGAAAGTACATATAACTTAGAAAACTTACATTAGTACTTGCCTGACCTGAAATGGAACCCGCACACTCATACTTGAGAGGCTGGTGTTTTAACCACTAGGCCACCACGACTATAGAATGAATCTCTGAGGCTATGAATGCTCAGTTGTTATTAAAACGCTTGAGTTTAAATGTTCCTGTATGTTTCAATGTTTCTTTGTTGAGCCATAGAGGTCAATAAGTAAGCGGCTGGCCATATAGAAAAGGCAACGATATAAACGGCTTAACTGAAACTAACGTTTCATATTTTCTATTGGAATCTCGTATATAATATAGAAAATAAATAAATCCCATAGCTGTTTGGCTTTGCTAGCTTTGATACTAGAATTGAAGGACTTGACTATTTGACTTTCAGTGAACTGTGAATGGTTCACTGTGTGGCTATTTGAAAGTTATTTAGTTTCCCCATCTCCGTTCCACCATCGGACGACCCGTCGCATGAGTTTCCACCCTTACCACGTCGTTAACACCACTACAATTTGGACGAAGCGTTTCGCCTCCTGCTTCATACCGCGTACATCGAGGGACTGGAACAATTTGCCAGCGGCGGTGTTTCCGTCGGACTACAATTTAAGTGTTTTCAAGGCTAGAGTGAATAGGCTCTTAATAAACTAATGCGCTTTACCATCATCGATTGCGTCACTGTTTACCATCAGGCGGGATTGCGGTCAAGCGCTAGTTTATAATTTATTAAAAAAAAAAAAAGATGGATGGATGATGAAATTCTATCAAAGACAGGGTTCACTGATCTCAAGTGCAGGTTGATAGATGTCCCGGTCATGTCTACGATTCTTGGTTGCCCAATAACCCTGAGTTCACACCCATGACCTACTACAACTCGTAAGTGGAGACTGTTACCATTAATTAGGCTGCAACGGCTCCTTCCAAAATGCCAACATCCAACCCTTCAGATCCAAAATATGAACACAATCATCTGTTTTCCAAATTGATTTACTCCATTCTGACATCTGAGTTTTTATTTATTCTGGTATTTGGAAAGCGCGCTGGTTTCTTATGAGCCTATTCACTCAAAAAATGCACAGTAAATAGGAAAGAAGGCAGTTGAGTGAGGTGATGCAATGTTAAGCCCAACAACAGGAGGAACCATCATCATCATCATCCCAGCGTTAATCCCAGTCGCATCCGAAGCCTTTTCAGCTTTGGAGTCTGGCGTCCGCTTTTTACCAGTCCAACTGCTGATATGGCTAAACTTCGACATTTTCCGTGAAGCCACAACACGACGAATGCCAGAGGGATATTCATCTAGAGACCCTCCACGACCAAACTCCCGACATTTGGCGCATCATACCCGGCACACATCGCAACACAACTGCTCAGACCCGTCCTCCGTTCGGCTTCACCAGACATCATCAGCCGGAACAAGACGAATCAGTTTTTGACATTTATTTGTCGCTAAGGATCTCCACACATCTGCGGAACGTACGGCGCCGAAAGCTCAGCGGCTGAAGTGTCAGTCGCAATATTCAGTTGTTATGACAAACCAAACGGTCAAAACGCGGCGTCTTGTTCAGCGCGCTACGCGACGGAAAGTTACGTGGCGTCATCGTCAGTCTATCTATATCGACACTTTATGGTACACGGTTGGAAAAATGGATGTAATTAGAATATTAACTATTATAGAGAGCTTAGAAGAAGATGCCCCTCTTCGCTACCGCCTAGTACGCGATGCACAACACACGCCGAACGTTCAGCTACGCCCGCCGAACTTTCGGCGCCGTACGTTCCGCAGATGTGTCGCGGTCGCGGCACTAAGATGTGACTGGCACGCAGATTTAAGTTACGAGAATTGGCTTTCTTTTTACATGCTTTTTATTAGCTTCACTTGTATGTTTGCTTGCTTGCTTGTTTGCTTGTTTGTTTGTTTGTCCGTCTCTAATTCTATGGACTACGAGTGAGCGGCTCATTACTGTAAAATGTCCCACCGTTTTCAATACGTACGTTCGTTCGTTTTTTTAAAAAAGAATATCGAACTAAAAAGTTGAAAATAAATATAGTTCAAAAAACTAAAAAAACATGCTTTCAAAAAATATCAAACTAAAAAGTTAAAAATAATTTTAAAAAATGCGTGAGGCGCTTAATATACAAAATTTATGGCCAAAGCGCCTCACGCTTTTTGTGAAATTATTTTTAATTTTAGTTTAATATTTTTTTAAAGCATGTTTTTTTAGTATCTTATGTAAAAAAAAATACCTTTATTTTGTAATATAATATCTGAGATTTAAAGAACATAAATTACTGCATAAGTCTACAGTCAAACTTTAATCTCATACGTGAACTTTCTCCTATAAAACGAAGCTTGGCTTGTCGCTAAAATTTCGATATAATCCAGGATGGATTATATCGAAATTCAACAAAATCTCCCGTTCGCCTGCTACCAGATTATCCTTGTTTGGTAATAACGAGATAGTTAATGGGTCGCAGATGGTTATCCGAACGCTTTGGTTGGGCCCCCTTACCGACAAAAGAAGAAAGAGAAGAAACCTTGAAGATACTCCTTAAGAGGGAACTCTAGAGTTGCTTTCTCCATACAAACGTATTCTGCTGTTTTCTTCGTGGATAATGCTTTTAGAGCAATTATTTTTTTCTACAATTTTACACCGTGATTCTACGTGCCCCTTACATTTGATTTTTCCGAAACTTAATTTAATTAAAAAGAAATACGACACTTGCAAATCGCGAAAAATAAACCATTTTTACCGTGATGTTCAGATGACTATTAGACAAACGTGATAAGTTTTTGACAAAAAAGAAAATAATGGAAGCATAGGTATACTCTTCCCCTAAATTTTGATATAAAAATAATTGAGAGCAGTCGTGTTTTGAAAAAGAAAACAGCGGAATACGAAACGTCTTTTGGTCAACGTTTTCAGTGTCAGGTAAAATCAGCCTGAGCTGCAACTGTCCTTTTCGCACTTTATCGGGAGAAGTTGGAAGCAGCGCGACGGCAATAGTTTCTTTAAATACCTATTTTCCAAATTCCTCGGCACTAGAGTCCCCTCTTAAGGCAGTCCACACTTCTATTATTAAATAAAAGATAATTAACACGTGTTCTGCAGGAATGAATAGTTTATTAGCATTTGCCAGGCGCGGTGGCACAGGAGTGTGGTGGTGTTGTTTTTCTAAAAAGTTGACAATACCCGCCTGAAAAACTACAGACCGATATCCCTCTGGAGCCATGTCTATAAGTTGTTTTCTAGGGTCACCACGAATCGTCTCGCTCGCAGGTTCGACGACTTCCAGCCTCTGAGGTGTCTCGTCGAATCCAGCTCGGCTGGGAAGCGTTCGGAAAGCTACGCTACATCTTCTCGTCGTCCAAAATACCACAGTGTCTCAAGACAAGAAAAGTCTTTGACCAGTGTGTGTTGCCAGTAAAGTCATTACTGGCAACACACACTGGTCAAAGACTTGATAGTCAATGTCAAACTGAATTATTCTGAAGGATATTGCTAAATCGTTGCTTAATAAGATCGAAAAATGTATCTGCTTAACGAAGTAAATAACGCAATGTATGTTGTTGAACTGTGAAATTTAAACCCATTGCTATGTTGTTATTATTGCTATCATCATCATCATCATTATCAACAACCAGCACCCTAAAACCAATTGCTAATGCAATGCTCCATATGTTATGAAAGTGTGTCTGCTCAACAACGCAATTAATGTAATGAATGTTGTTGAGCTGTCAAAATAGAACCCATTGCTACTGATAGTGTGTTGCGCAATTACCCTGCTGTTTATCGTCCCACTGCTGGGCACAGGTCTACTCTCATATAGAAAAGGAATTTTATTATTGCTATGTTGTGTGTTACTATTTTCCCCCCGCTGGTTCCCCATAACATAAAACATACCCGTATAGCTCTCGGATTTATGTGATTGAATAATTCCCATGACAAGCTGACAAACAAGTCTTCGTGTTATTTACCATATTCCAGTCATTGTTAACGCTACACAAATACCGAACAGGGCCCGATAGACGAAGTTTCGAAGCTATGCCTTCAGTATGCATACGAAATCAGCCCTTATCACCAGCACTGGATCCAAGGTACTAAACTGTAACCGCCGACCGATGTTCAAGTGTTTTCAAATGGTAGAACTTTTTCTGAAAGGGCTAGTGTCCGATGAATAGATTGCTGATTATCATGTCAAAGGATTAATTTAATCGATTTGCGGGAACGACAAAAGCGTTTAAAGTTTCTGCGTTAACAGCGCAAAATAAATATGCGAAAAATATATTTATATGTAGAGTACGGACTGTCAAGTATTCCCAATAACACTTGAGCCTTAATATTTTAGAGATAAAGTTGAAAATTTAATAAAGAAATATGACGGATCGTAGTTTAAGTAGTTAAATGTGCTGTCATCTGTACCTACCTAAGATTATTTCCCACGGCAGAAGATATTTTTTACACTATAATGTTTTTGGAAAGAGGAGGCTTGTGTCCAGCAGGGGGACGATTAAAAGGTTGATGATGATGATATATGTATAATATAATAGCACTCCTTCATTCAATTTATAAGTACGGACGGAGGAAAGGTCCTTACGGTGATCAGATACAAGTTATGGCGATAATATACATGGAGTAGCGGCCACGTACCGGAAGACGTAGGACTTCAATCCTGTCAAATTAAGATAAACTGTCTATGGAGTCATAGAACTCGCACACCGAGGGTTCCGCCGTACAAACGTAGCGGTTTACAATTTATGACGTACTAGCTTTCCGCCAGCGGCTTCGCCCGCGTGGAGTTCGGTTATATCGCGCTGTTTAAATTCCCCTCGGGAACATCAAATTTTCCGGGATAAAAGGTAGCCTATGTTCTTTCTCAGGGTCTAAAGATTGTCTGTGCCAAACTTCATCAAAATCGGTTGAGAGGTTTAGGCGGGAAAGCGTAACAGACAGACAGACAGAGTTACTTTCGCATTTATAATACTAGCGTTGATTTAGAATTTTTCACAGTTTAGAGGCAATTAGATTTAAGAAGTGTTTGATATGAATTTCAACTTTAATATCTCTATGCGTTCATGTGAAAAAGGGTAGGTAGTAAGTTTATAATTATTAAAAAAAAAAATTATGTCATGTAAGCAAAAATTATATTTTAATATTTTATGTAACTTCAAATTTATCATTTTCACAATTTTTCCTTTATCTGTCTGTACTATATAACGTTGCTTCGTGCCGAATTTCAAGATTCTGATTTCACGGGAAGTAACTTGTAGGTTTTGATTCCCTAGCGTGTGACGGAAATTCGTCTAAGGCGTCGGTATAAACTGCTGTATCTTTTGATCGCTTTAACTTAGAAGTTTGATTTTTTCACTGTTTAAAGGGACAATAGACCTAGGTATTTGGTATAAATTTCAATTTGATACCTTTATTAGTTCGTGAGAAATAAGGTAGTAAGTTTCATTTTATTAAAATATTTTTATTATATTATATAACTAAAAAAATGTGACTTTCGCAATTTTTCCTATATTTTCATTATATGACAATGCTTCATGCCAAATTTCAAGATTCTGAGTTTACGGGAAGTATCCTGTAGGTTTTGATTCCTTTGCGAGTGTCGAAAATTTGTTGAAAATATCGACATAATCGGCTGTATCTTTTGATTGGCTTGGCTTAAAAGTTTGATATTTTCACAGCTTAAAGGGACAATAGACCTGAGTATTTCATGTGAATTTCAGCTTGATACGTCCACGCGTTCTTGAGATAAAGGGCCTTGACAGACAGACAGACAGACAGACGGACAACAAAGTGATCCTATAAGGGTTCCGTTTTTTCCTTTTGAGGTGCGGAACCCTAAAAACAACTGACGACTTCCAAAGCAACACTACAAAATGCAAAATAACAAATTTCTAACAGGTCTAAAGTAATATTTAATCTTCTGTCCTTTTCTTAAAGAAATGGAAAGAAAAAGATGCAATGAACTTTTTTTTTTGGTAATTATTAACTGGTGCTTGACTGCAATCCTGCCTGATGGAAAGCAGTGATGCAATCGTTGATGGTAAAGCGGACTAGTTTATTAAGCCTATTCACTTAAAAAACTTAGGAATAGGAAGGATGACGGCAGTTTAATTTAGTTTGTGTACTAGAGAATCGTGGCCTGACTCTTTAGTTGCAATATTCCTTCAAAGTAAGCAAATCCGCAGAAAAATCTATGATTTCCAAATATTATTATTTCAATGCTAAATTCAGAAAGTTTTTATGACTATTGGTGTGATTATTGTTCTGAGCCAAATGGGCTAAACAAAAAAGTCTATATTGTGAAAGTTTAGTGTGACAATAGGCTATTTGACAGTATGATTTTTTTTGTGATTATTTGCTTTAAATGCATAAAATGAGGGTTCTTTATGTCATTTACATGAGTTTTAATAAAAATAATAACAATTAATATATTTTTGTGTTTTTGGAAAACACAAAAATATGTTTGACTTTTTGTATCTCGCGCCACATATTGTGAAACGATCTGGATTCGCTACTGTCACGATGACGTCATACGCGCATCAGCACTTGTGGTTGTTCTGTGTTCTCGGGTGTTTTATCGATATATTTGTACATCCCGGTACAGCACACCACTTGTAAACCATTTTATTAGATAAACAACAACAAATAACAGATAAATACAAACACCACTGCGGAACCAAAAATCGTTTATAAAAGCTTATGACGTCACTTACTAGGCACACCGCCATATTGTTGAATAAAGCGTTTCGGCGCCTTATTTGAATTTTGAATTTTTATTTGCATGTTTCTTACGAAATACGTATTTAAAATTAAAAAAAATACTTTCGGTGAAATTCTTAACCGCAACCAAGTAATTCAAGACAGAAATTATAAATCTGTCAAATAGCCTATTGTCGTAGAGGAAAATTGTAACGGGTATGTTTTGTTGGATTGAATGGTTTGCTGTAAGTGAAGAACGGGCTGACGGCATATGTTTTGAGGGTTTAAAAAAAATGTTGTCCTGTATCGTGGGTGCGTAAACAAACATATAACCCCACATACACAAACAGCCACATACCCAGAACAACTACTTATAGGTCATACAAATATTTATTGTTTCGTGTAGGAATTGAACCCGAGACAAGTAGCTCTATAGTCCATCGCTTAACCACTACGCCAACTGTGCTGTTCAAAAAAATACTTTATGTATTTTTGTGTAGTTTAGTTCCCAATGGGTAAAATCAGGGCCGTGAACGGTGATAACTAAACAGATGAAATTTTCACACCTGATATATTTCTGTTACCACAGTAACAACTAATACAAAAACCGTTTTATTTTTTTGGACAATGAAACGGAACTCTTCGTGCACTACTGCGTTCGACTCGCACTTAACCGGCTTTTTTTTATAATTTATTCTAAATTCCATATTTGTTTTGAGATAATGGATACAGTCATCATCATCATCAACCTTTTTATCTTCCCACTGCTGGGCACAGGTCTCATACAGAGAAGGAATGTACGTAATTGTTGTTATGATGAAATTATTAAAAGGATGCAGTACCTCTTGGGATTATGGTTTAAGACATTAATTTCTCAAAGAACAGAATACAATGATTCACTTATAATGAGAAACACTGGTTACAAAAGTAAACGTTCCTTGTAACAAGAATCGGAACGGCATATTTTTAAACTTAGACAAGTTCATTACATTTTTAGTTATTATTCAAATCAAATCAAATCATTTTATTTCAAATAAACCAGTTACAGGCACTTTTGAATTCAGAAGGTCGGTCAGTCAATAAGATGAAGCTAGTCGCCCATTCCAAAGAGTAGGTACCTATGGAGAAGAACGGGCAAGAAACTCCATGGACACTCTTTTGAATTTTCAAGCTATTGTTACAAATATTTGATTACATCATTCATGTTGAAATCAACCGCGTGAGAGAACGATGCAGAAATATATTGTACGCTGAGAGCGTCCATTATGGAAAACATACAAAATCAATTCAGAAATTAAAATACGCCGTGGCAGCTAAGAGATGACCAGTCCCCTCCGACGGCGTCCGTTCACGAACATGACGTATGGATCAGCATCATTCAGCTCAACCATATCGAAGGGAACCCAATGACCCAAAACACACGCCACCATCAGCGAGACATTTGAGTGAGCATGACATACTCTCAACAGCCAGAGCACAATTAAGTCAATAAAAAAGACTAACCCAACAAATAAATGCCTTACAGCACATTCGTACATTGTGCTCACACGTTTGCCATGCAATTATACAATACTAAGAAATTGAATCTACACAATGCTAAGATAGTTTTGTCCAAGGTTCAGCAGCTCCAACAGTGTTCCCGAATCTGTGGAAAGTTTAGCTCCTGTGCAGCTGCACAAGTGCCGAACACCTCTGTCAGCGATACAATTCCGTAACGTACAATATGCTTGGCTACATAGTGTGTAATACAGGCTTTGAATAAATAACATAAACAATTACATATTAAAACTACAAGAGGAAAAATCAAAGAACAATCATTGTATAGAAATCGGACGCAGCTCAAGCCCAAGCCTTTTTGTCCTCAATATAATCCTTCACACTATAAAATGCTTTCTGACACAACTTACGTTTAATGAAGGATTTGAATTTATTCAGGCTTAGATCTTGAACCACCTCTGGAAGTCCATTGTAAAAATGTATACATTGGCATCTGAAAGAGCCACCTATTTTCTTGAGCCTTGTTGTAGGTACAATAAAGGAGACGGGCGAAATTGGGCCTGAACTGTACACAAATGATTTATTTGTCAATAATTTTCATTTATTTTTTTGTTTTCCATCATTTATTACTAATTCTGTTTTCGACAGAGTAAAAAAGATAATATTTAATGAAATAATACTGACTTTCTTTACTTTCACTTTTCAACAATGTTACCAGATGAAATGCGAATCATTAATAAGTTATAATCGATAAATCAAATTATTACAAAAATAAAAATAAAATTAAAAGTGAATCAGTACATTTCTACAGATTCGGTTTAGAAAATCTTTTAATATAACGTCTTAATTATATTATGTTTTATTTACTTAATTACAAAAACATCTTAAAACAAATTGATCAACAGATCGATTTAATAATCGATCAATCATACTTTTTTATTATACAGGCAACAAAGTAACACTCGTGACAACGTGACGTCAAACGTCAAAAATTATTCCCTTCCGGGTTTCAACTTGCCGTAGTGGATATTGTATTTTGTTGTATTTTCGTGTGGTTTTATATTATTTTGCGTCTTTAACAACGTATTTACACCTGACGGTGTACGATTTTGACCTTGATTCTGACGGTTATTATTTTGTCGGACGATCCACGCATTTCTCACAACGGACTTTGATATCTTCCTTACTCGACTTATTTCGAAACAACATACAATGAGTGACCAACGTCTTCATTGTATCCTAACGAGTTACGATTACGACAAATAGAAGCGGAAAGCATTCTTTCAGTTACAGAGCAATGGGTTGCAACTTGCACCTCAAGTGGTAAGTATTTATTTAAAACGTATGTATTTAATTAAAACTTCACGTTGTGATATTTTTCGAGTAGAGTCCAACAAGGATACCTTTAAATAGGTATATTATTGAAGTTTCCTAATATTCTAATATAATATATATATATACTAGCGTTCCGCCCGCGGCTTCGCCCGCGTGGAGTTCGGTTATATCGCGCTTTTTAGATTTCCCTCGGGAACATCAAACTTTTCCGGGATAAAAGGTAGCCTATGTTCTTTCTCAGGGTCTAAAGATTGTCTGTGCCAAATTTCATTAAAATCGGTTGAGAGGTTTAAGCGGGAGAGCGTAACAGACAGACAGACAGACAGACAGACAGACCGACAGACAGACAGATAGACAGACAGACAGAGTTACTTTCGCATTTATAATATTAGTATGGATTTCTTGCTTTAACCGAATGCATCAACGGGTGAGACTTTTTTTTTTAAAGATGTACGGTGTATGGTACCAGGGTAGCACAAAAGTGTAGGAGAAGTCGAAACAATGAAGCTCATTCATCATTATTAATCTAATATTACATGGATGAAGTTTTATTTTGCCTACTTTGAGGAGGTGCAAGGTACCAGGGTAGCACAAAAATGTAGGAGAAGCCGAAACAATGAAGTTCATTCATTCACACAGGAATGACTGGAACGGGTTAAAAAGGATATCCATGTCCTTCTCCCAGTTCTTAGCTACCTCCCTACCAATTTTCAGCCAAATCGGTTCAGCCGTTCTTGAGTTATGAATAGTGTAACTAACACGACTTCTTTTATATATAGATTATCCTAATTTAAAAAGTAGTAAATAAGATCATGTCATATTGCTTTTAAGGCGGAACAAAGTTCGCAAGGTCAGCTAGAAGACCCGCTAGCTGACCCGGCAACGTTCCACTAAAACTAATAAATATCACATGATCTTATTTTTGTTTTAAATTAGGATAATAAACAACAAAAGTGTAGGAGAAATCAGAAACAATGACTCATCATCATCATCATCAGCCTTTTTATCGTCCCTGCTGGGGATAGCTAGAGAGGAGAACGACTGAGCGTAATCACCACGCTTGCTCAATGCGGGTTGGCGATTTCAGACTTACAAAAGGCCAGGTTTCCTTAAAATGTTTTCCTTCACTTTGTAATCGGCTTTGCATTCATCATTAAATCACTAATACATAGAAGAAATTTGATTTTCTCTACTTTGTGGAGGTGTAAGGTACAGGGCACCACAAAAATGTCGGAGAAGCCGAAACAGTGAAGCTCATTCATCATTAAACCATAATAATTACATCAAAGAACTTTTATTGTGCCTAGTTTGTAGAGGTGCTATGTACCAGGGTAGCACAAAAGTGTCCCGGCGAACTTTGTTCACGCCCTAAAGGCAATATGACATGATCTTATTTACTACTACTACTATTTTAAATTAGAATAATCTGTATATATATAGAAGAAAGTCGTGTTAGTTACACTATTTATAACTTAAGACAGCTGAACCGATTTGGCTGAAAATTGGTAGGGAGGTAGCTAAGAACTGGGAGAAGGATATAGGATATCCTTTTTTATCCCGTTCCCGTTGTTCCTGTGTGAATGAATGAACTTCATTGTTTCGACTTCTCCTACACTTTTTGCGATCCTGGTACCTTGCAACTCCTCAAAGTAGGCAAAATAACTTCATCGATGTAATATTAGATTAATAATGATGAATGAGCTTTATTGCGACTCTACACTTTTATGCTACCCTGGTACCATACACCGTACATAAAAAAGTCTCAGCCGTTGATGCATTCGTTTAAAGCAAAATACTCTCTGCCGGTTTAAAGTTTCTAATAAAAAGCCAAAGCCAACTTCAACTTCAAACTAATATTGTATTGTTGTGACATTTATCATTGCCATTCTCCCATTGCTCTTGTGAGTTTTGTTTGTCTCCTTTTGGAGGTGCAGGGTAGCAGGGTGGCACTAAAGTGTAGAGAAGAAGTAATATATATATATATATATATATATATATATATATATATAGGCATTAACTATCTAATAATTTATCCATGCATTTCCATTCTCCATCCTTGTTGTGTCAACGACGATTTAAATAAGCGCGGGCTTCGCTTAACTCGTGCTGGTGGCGCCTCTCTCAAAGTGCCAAGAAAAAGAAAAAATAAAAATAAACTTGGCTGTATGGCGTGCTATGCCTTTGCCTTTTCCATTCGCCCGAACGGAGAAAAAGTACAAAACAAGATGGCGAACTCAGCTCATCCGACGCCGTGTGTATTCTAAATAATATCGAATATCTGACTTCCTAAGGGCTTCGCTGGCCAAATGAACCCTCAGTGTCCATATTGGTGATGTGTCTGTGCTTGACGAGTGTAGGCAGTGAGCAAGCAGCATCAAGTCCACGAAAGGAGATAGCTAACCGGCCGGCACCTGCCCCGTCGTTGGTGACTCCTTTGCCTGTCAACTGGATCAGGTTAGTGCTTGCATGTTTTGTTTTCCTGCTTTGAGACCCTGGGGTTGATAGGAGAATGCAGCGACCCTTCCAGGAAGCGTCAACATATATATATATATATATATATATATATATATAATATAATAAATATATATCACTTTGATGCACTTGATTTATTTGAATTCCAAGTAAGATTTACAGTTTGATTATCAATTACGGAAGATAGTTCTTTTTATATAACTTCTTGTTAGAATTCAACAATCCATGAAACAATAGTAAAATTGAATGACCTTAGATGAAAACATTAATATAAGTACTATACTATAATACTAGTATCACCATGATCTCAGTAAGAATATACATAGATGCAATTCTGAAAGATACAGTTTTCTCACTGTTTTTATTTTGTGCAAAGAATATAAACAATGTTCTGCATCATAATTCTGTAATTATTATTTGTGGAAGCTGTAAATAATAATCTAATATTGTTGTAGGTTAATAGATCTCATCACATTTACCAAGGATGCAGAGATTTAGCTGTGAATGCCTTGGGCACAGATGAGCAACTTCCATCTCCAATGGCTGGACATCTCCAAGTGTGTGTGAACTGTGGACGTTCAGTGTTGCGGGCAAGATCTTAATCAATGCACACTAACACCCAACGTGAAAGATGAATTCATGCAGTCATTTCTGAATGGATTATTGCCTTGGACTGTAAGTTTTTATTAGGTTTAGTTGTTTTGTATTTTATACTACCACAGGGTAATCTATGTATACTACTATGTTTTATTTTTAATTTTTTCACACTAATCTCTGAAATAGCAGTCAGCTTTAGAGAATCATTTTTGTAAATTAGTGTCACATTCATGAGAAAAAATTATATGGAAAAGTTAGTGCAATATATCTAGGCATTGTAAAAAAACACAAATAATTATATTGCAGCTTGTATTTCCCGAAGGTGTAGATTAGAAGAGATTTGCGTTATTATTATTATTTATTTTCTTAACCTAGTGCACAATACATTGAGATAAAAGCACAAAACCGTTTTCATGGTTTGTCTGTAGGAACGGAACAAACAGTGTATCAACAATAATTAATTATTACTAGCATGGACATTTAAATTAGTATCTAGCAAAGAAGTTAGGTCTTACAGAATTGCTTACAGACTACTGAGTGATGTATGTATTACTTTTTTTAGAAAGAGACTCATGATATAATTTTTTTTCCAGATTTCAAGAGCTCGAGCTCTCATATGTCATCATTGCTGGGTGAGAGCTGATAGAAATGCTCATCATTTTATGACTGGATCATCTGGATCTTCAGCAGCAGTAGATTTAACAAATGAATATGATGGTACAACTTCGCAGTCAACTTCACAGTCTACCACCAACGCAGCTGTGTCACAGAGCACTCAACAGTTTACCCCCAGGATAAATATATTTATAATACTAGGTTATAGAACTTACCTACCATCATCATTGCCGGAGGGTGAATGGCAGCATTCCTCATTAGAAGCTAATAAATCAAGGGCCGTCACCATATGCGTATGGGTTGCTGAAGTGGTGAACAGAAGACTTAAGAGAGCTTTTAAATTATTTAGACAAGATTATTTTAATACTGCTTCAAACCATTTAATGACTGATTTTATGCTATTAAATGCTTTTCAGTCTCCCATTACAAATCGTGTTGATGCTGAAAATATTTTACAAATAATCAATGACAATATGAACAGAGAAAAAGATTTAGGTTATTGTCATTCAAAATAATATAAACTGACGTAGGGCTGATTTTTCAAGAATAAATGTTCAAAATGATAACTTAAATGATTTTCCACAGCTCACACATAGTGATTTAATAAAAGTATCTTTAGGTATTTACCAAATTAAACAGGCTAGGTCATATTATGGTGAGCAGTGCTCACCATAATATGACCTAGCCCTGTGTGTGTGCTCACTGAGCATATACGAGAAGATGGTAGATCTGAAATAGAAGTGTGTCGAAGTATGGACAGTAACCTACTAAGAGAACTGTCAACATACACTTATTCTTGCTGGCTATTGAGAGGTCGAATTAAATCAAGACATGTTAGTTCAAAAACATATTTTACTTACAATTTAGTTGACAGTTCTTTTAATGGAAGAGAGGCTATAAAACAATATTACTGTAATTTCTTGGTCTAAGGTAAACGGACTGGTATTTTGGCGTGGCTAGCTGGTATATAATAAATCATTTCATTGTTGTTGTGTTTTCTTGTCTTCATTACTATACCTACATAGTATTGTATAAAGTCAAGTTTTTTTTAAATGAACAGACAGCTGTGTTGCTGGGGAGTTTGTTCCGCTGCTTCTTTCCAGCGAAAGCACTAGGAAGTGTCGATGGGTGGGCGTTTTGGGGGACTGTCTTATGTAATAACGATGTTCAAGAAGTGCTGATGCTCAGGCTATTTTAAATAAATTAATTTTTGATTCTTTTTTTTTTTGTTTAACCCGCATACCAGCGCCTATGAAGGCCGGGAGTTCGATATTGTCTCCCGACCAGGGCGTCTTTTGCTTCGGCTAGAGGCGTGAGGGCGCTGAGAGTCCTGCTCCCTCACGAGCTTCGCATCCTTTGCCAGCATTAATTGTATATGATGAATTGGATGATTAATAAATCGATATAAGAGAAATGTGATTTTTATTCTTGCTTACTCTTTTCTATAATTAGATTGTAAAAATGGTTTTCCTAATTCTTTTTTAACCTCCTTCTTTGTAACATTTAATATGCAGTTAAGCGCCGCCGGCCCTTTGGAAACCACACTCACGATTTGTTAATGTCATAAAAATACATTCTGATAAAATCTAGTCTACAAAAAAGTCTGAATAATTA
>JADWQK010000111.1:0-30962 GCA_017933935.1 Sesamia nonagrioides
ATACATGAACGGACCTGCACTTTGAATAACATTAGAAGTTGTCCCGGCGTGAAGTACCGCCGGACCATTGCACGAACGCCAAGGTTTCCCGAAGTTTCGCGAATCGCGAGTCATTCCTCTAACACTCGAGTGTTCGACTAAGTTTCCCTTATAGGACGCTATTATTTTAATTTTGCAAATTACTCAAAATCAAAAGTCGGTTATTCAAATTAGTAGTTAAGATAGTATACTTTCAAATGTTACTGCGCAAGAGTGAGGAAACAAATTTTACTTCTTTCTTAAGTATCAGTTAAGCAATAAACAAATTTTTCATTAGAATTTGGAATGTAGTCTTATGTGACTTGATTTACAATTCTAGCAATACACAAAGTAGTGAAAGATTAAACCAATTATGTATTTAAAAGTAGATATCTACTCTTAAACAATATACTTACATCGAAATAAAATGAAAATTCAGAGTCTACGCCTTAAATATTTTCTAATTTGTATTTGAATCTTAAATTTGGAATTTTTTTTTATAGTAAAACAATAAAAAGTCGATAAAAAATAATCCACAGGGCATGAGGGGGGGTGGTAAAGGGTCTGAAACGCTAGTAGATGACTCCTTCAGTCGACCATTTATTTCAATTTGGCATACGATGCACCAAACACCCTGTAAAAGTGTTTGGAAAAACTTTAATTCCTAAATTATAAAGTTCAGGTTATGTTACATTACATGTTTAAACATTTTTATAACTTTAGGCGTCACTCTGATGTTGACATAATTGCCGTAATAAAGATAAAATAATATCTTTATCTAACTTGAAATAACTTACCTATGTTTGAAACAAAATTCAAAACACTTGGAATAATTTTCAGTAGATGTTTTTTTATTATTTCATATTTTCCCTTAGTACCTAAGTTTATTTTTCGTGTTCGTTCAATCCCAACGCCGTTGGTCCAGTGCACAATACCGCATAGTATGGGTAAGTACTTTATATACCAAAAATAAAGGCTGAAGGCATAAACACGGGCAAAAGTTGAAAATAACAATAAGCCACAACATACCGAAAGGTATCAGATTCCATTTAGTATACGTGCCAGATGCGTCCTAATGATCTGTTAATACGTTATGCGAGGTCGCCACACTCGCGGCGCCGTCAGCGTCACGCGGCCACACTTGTACACCGCGACCCTTGCTCCCGCGACTATTTACGAACACGGTTAACTGGGAGGTTGGCCATGGAAATGAAAAATATATTAAATGATTCACACACTCACGCTTCCTTCCCATGAGGGTAGACAGAAACTACAGAATGCCACCTATCTCCTTCAATTTTCTCTTTGCTTGGTTTGATTTCATACATCTGGTCACACACGCAAGTCGGTAGCGAATACTACCACTGTACTACGTATCTGCCCTTTCTGAAGAACGTCACAATACTTGATGATTCCACACACATCTGTCTGATGAATATCTAAATAAATAGCTTCGAATTCACCTTATATGTACCTACATAGTTTATACAGGTATGAGAAACCAGAACGGAATGGGACAAGAATACTAGGGGCGTAACTTTATCGATATTTATTTTACACGAAACTGATTTATATGCACTGCTAACGCTATCTATGTACTTTCCCTTTGCATTTTTAAAAACGGCCACTAACTTCTTGGCGTGATAAACAACTTCCGGAAATGAACATTAAATGGTTAATAATAATAATAATAATAAGCCTCGACCAACATCTATTGAAGGGCTCTCGTTAGGCAGTTGGATCAAAGGCTGATTCAAAGAGCAGTACTCCTCGATACGGCCCGCATCGTGAGGTTCCTGTCTCTGGAGCCCTAACCATAGGCTGGACCCTACTCCGTCATCAGTGGAACACTATTTTTTATATTTTTTTAAATGTATTTTATGTTTTTAAATCAATATATTTAAAAATGTAACCAAATGAAAAAAAGGAAAATAAAGAAATAATAATAATAATATCATTTATTTGCATAAAACATGGTATAAAAAGGTGGAATATACAAGATAAAAACAGAACATACATGTTTTTGCTTCATAGAAGCGATGCAAACTTTCATGCAACCAATAGAATACATTTAATTTTTAAAATACATTTAATCATACTACAATTTCATTCTCTAGGAACTCCCTGACACACAATAAACTTTTCTCAGATAACCATTCATATAATTTAGTTTTAAACAATCTTTTTATTTAATATTTTAAATTTTCTGTTATTTTATTGTATACCCGTACACACATAAACAGGCAGCTTTGTTGTACTTTGCAGAGTCTTGGTAGGACATCTAACACTTGAGAGACTGTTTGTTGTTGGTTCTAATCCAGTTCGCAATAACTTCCGTTGACTGAACGGTGACAGTACTTTAGAGCCATGATAGTAAATTGAAAAGTCTCAAGTAGTTTACGACATTTAATTGCATTAAAACAAAAAAGCTAACATTCGGCCATCCTGACATCTGGAGGCACGGCAGTGCCCCGCCAAATCGAGCGCGAAGCAAATACTGCCGTACCATCACCCGAACCATTTCGCTGCATTTTCAGATCCTATCTAACGCAGAAATTTTCGTCATCAGTAAGCTATATTCACATAGGTACTAAATCCAAAATTTCAAGTCTGGCGTATTTGGTTCTGAAGTTAAGCGAAGTAAGTTCCGTGTTTTCAGCCTCGCTCACTCATTATCATAAAAATGGGACTTCATCAAAATGGGACTAGTACTTTAGTACTTCCCATAAAATCAGAGAGCTGAGATTTGGTACACAGCCAGGGTTTAATGGCCACAGAAAGGGAAAAATATAAAAATTAGGATACTCGAAGACCTGAAGTACTTGGTGACCCTGATTAGAAAACAAAAGAGCCCAACCAAAATATTAGAGATTGACGTACCACCGTTACAAAAAATATTCAACTTGGTAGGCCACTTTATTAACTGACTTCAAAAAATCGACCAGGTTCTCAATTCGTCGTAATGCTTTTTTATGTATGTTCAGCGATTACTATAAGACGCCTGGATCGATTTTCAAATTTCTTTTTTGTTTGAAAGGGTATACTTTCCAGGTGGTCCCATAGTTACAAGGTTAGGATCTGATGGTGGAAGACCAGAGAATTCAAGGGTAACTTACAAAAATCGTAGGGGTGACTAGTGCATTTCTAATTATTTTCACTAAGTATTTTAAAACATTACAATTTAATAAAGGTACGGAGTAGATCTGATGATGGAGCTGGGAGACAGTCGTGGGCAGTCGTGGGATAATAATATTGAAGAAATCTCAGACAAAGCTGTGGCGCAATTTCAACAGTTGGAAAGGAAATTTCATAATAATCAAGAATTAGCAAACCAATACAAGTTATTTATACAAGAATATAAAACGTTAGGACATATGATACTATCGTCCGGTAACATGCAACCCGATTATTATTTACCGCATCACTGCGTATTGCGAAATGATTCGACTACGACAGCACTTCGCGTTGTTTTTAACGCATCTTCAAAAACAACATCAGGATACAGTTTGAATGACGTTATGTTAAAAGGCCCGAATCTGCAGCAAGATCTCCAATCTTTAATCTTAAGGTGGAGACAATATCGCGTAGCTTTTACGGCAGATATTGAAAAAATGTTTCGTTTTATTTGGTTAAATGAACAGGATCAAAAATTTCAAAAGATCATTTGGAGAGATACTCCAGACATGCATAGTCAGGTATATCAGCTATGCACGGTTACATACGGCACCAAGGCCGCACCGTTTTTGGCCATGATGACTTTAAAACAATTAGCTGAAGATGAGAAACACAATTTCGGCCATATTGCGATAAAGGCATTAGAGCAGTCATTCTGCATGGATGATATCCTACACGGAAGTCATTCTGTCGAATCAGCAATTGAATTAAAGCGTGATTTAATCAAATTATTAAAATTTGGAGGGTTCAACTTAAGGAAGTGGTCTTCTAACGCATCTCTATTATATTTTAATAGATAATTTCGATTTCAAGGAAATGGAGACTCAATAACCTTGGGATTACGTTGGAATTCCAAAGCAGACCTATTTACATTTCAATCTAAAATCGAACCATCTACTAAAATACCAACTAAGAGATCCATGTTGTCGCCGCTATCAACAAAACTCAAACTATTATTTCAGCAAGTTTGGATGTCAAACATTCAGTGGGATGACAAATTACCCGATCAAACTAACAAGGAATGGCTTAACATTATAGGAGACATGCACAAAATAAATCAATTTAAGTTGGAGCGCTGGCTGGGAACTGGAGAGACCAACACGCTGGAATTGCATGGATTCTGCGACTCCTCGAATAAAGCTTACGCATGCGTCGTTTATTGCAAGACAAAAAACGACTCAAAAACCAAGATATCTTTAGTAGCAGGAAAAGCGAGACTAACTCCGGTTAACAAATCAATTTCATTGCCAAGATTAGAGCTATGTAGTGCTCTGCTATTGGCAAAATTAATGTTAAAAATTCGACAATGTCTTAGCAATCATAATATCAAGATATACAGTTGGACAGATTCAATGGTAGTCCTAGCCTGGTTACAAAGAGAGCCGGGTAAATGGAAGCCCTTTGTCGTGAACAGGGTACGACAAATATCAAGCATCATACCTACAAACAGCTGGCGTTACGTCAAGTTAGCTGAAAATCCAGCGGACTGCGCAAGCCGTGGATTGGGGGTCGATCAACTGAAAAACTTTTCGCTATGGTGGGAAGGACCATCATGGCTGCGAAACATCCACCCTGGCCAAGAAACTGAACAAGCAGTTTTTACTACAGACGAAGAAGCAAGAAAAATCAAGCAAATCAATCACATATCGCAGCAAGACAGCGATAACACTTTAGGTGAATTATTAACAACATATAGTTCACTTGCTAAACTAACAAGAGTTTTAGCATGGATATTGAGATTTATCAAGCAAGCAAGAAACAAGAACAACCGCTTACAAGGTTATTTTACATTACAAGAATTAATCTGTGCTAAGCATAAATTAATTTTATATATACAACAGAGAGAATTCGCACAAGAAATTCTTAATTTACAAGAAAACAAGCCACTATCAGCAAAAAGCAAGTTATTGCAATTAAATCCGTTCCTTGACAATGAGGGGCTTCTCCGAGTTGGAGGAAGATTGAGCAAGGCTAGCATTAATCAAGATATGATGCATCCGATTATCATACCTCACGAAGGACATTTAACAAATTTAATTATCTATCAAACACATGAACTTACCTTCCATGGAGGAGCACGGGTTACATCAGCATTCATTCGCAAAAATTACTGGATCATAGGTGGTAATCGAGCGGTAAAAAAGCGTATACGTACATGCGTTACCTGTCGTAAACACAATCCAAACAAGATGACGCAGTTAATGGGTGATTTACCTACACAGAGATGCAACGTTGCAAAACCATTTGAACACACTGGCGTCGATTTTACCGGACACGTGCTCATAAAGGCTAACAAGGGTCGTGGTATCAAGACCACAAAGGGATACGTGGCGGTATTTGTCTGTATGGTGACCAAGCTTGTCCATATAGAGCTTGTCTCAGACCTCACGTCATCCGCATTCATAGCTGCGTTGCGAAGAATGGCTGCAAGAAAGGGCTCCCCGAAACACTTATACAGTGACAACGGAACAAACTTTGTAGGGGCCAACAAAATTTTACAAGAAGAATTTGAGCAGATACGAGACACGTTCGATCAAGATTTCATTAAGGAAATCACAAGCATGGAGATAGAATGGCATTTTAATGCGCCCTCATGGCCCACAGCAGGAGGGCTGTGGGAGGCAGCGGTTAAAAGTTTGAAATATCATTTAAGAAGAGTCGTTGGAGATCAGAAGCTCACCTTTGAAGAGTTCACCACAGTTCTGGCCCAGTTAGAAGCAATACTTAACTCGAGGCCACTTTGCCCTCTGACTGAAGATCCCAACGACTTAGACTTCCTCTCTTCGTCAAGCTTTATCAATCTAAATCAAGGCATGACCATATTAGAAACAGAAACAGATATGCGGACGAGATGGCATTTAACTCAAAAAATAGTACAAGTTATTTGGAAACGTTGGCATACAGAATATCTCGCTCAGCTGTTAAAATTATATTTACAATAGACAGGACATCACGAACAAAATCGTAAACCAATACTTTTATCGACTTGGTTAAAAGTCGCTCAGTCTAGTCTGCGCGTCAGGACGTAATTTGTGTCCACCAAGAATAAACATTTTCTAAGGAAATATGCCATGTTGCGCTTTGTGTTACTGTACTTCTCGTTATAGTAAAACGACTGGACCTAACTTCGGAATGTTTTTCTATGAATTATTTATATTTCGTCTGCAATTCAAATTTAAAAAAAAAATCTTAAATAGTTCTAGAAAATTTTCCATTATTGTAATAAGCGCCCTCTATTGTTGAGTAGTTTTACTATTTTCTTGTAGAGATGTAGTAATGTTGTTAATCGATTTAGTTATCGATAATACTTATTAAGATGAATACATTTTGTTGTATTTTATTGACATTTAAAATATAGCTAAATAAACTTAAAATATTACTATATTTCAGGTTTATTTATTATTAACTCTATTTAAACATAATCATATCATATTAATAAACAAAATTGAATGAACAATTACTATTCATTTATCTAGGTTTTTGTTATTTTTGGTTTCCGAATAAAAATAATGTTGTAGGGGAAAAGTGGATACGATTTGTCCAGATAGACCGTAGAGAAAGAAAATTGGCTTCCGTCTCATTCGTCGAAATTATGCTCAATGCATTTTAAAAGAGAAGTTATCTACTTTGGAAAGACTTGTCGATCAAATTAAAAAAAAAAAAGAATCGGTACCTTGTATTAGAAATGAAATAGTAAGTTATTAATTTCAGTACTTTTCTATTTAACCGTAAAAATTGGAATAAAATTTACGGTTAAGTGGATAAGTACATAGATTACATAACTTATTTATAATGAAATATATTCATAAAATATGTAGGTACGTATAACTATGTAGTACAATGATTGCGAGCTACTTTGTGATTTTGAGGATTCCGTACCTAAAAGGTAAAATGAACCCTATTCATGAGACTTCTCTGTTCGTCTGTCCGTCTGTCACCAGGCTGTATCTCATAAACCGTAATAGCGAGACAGTTGTAATTTCCCGAGATTGTGTTAGTATTTCTGTTGCCGCTATAACAACAAGTACTAAGAATAAAAATAATAAAATATTTAAGGGGGCTCCCATACAAAAAACGTTAATTTTTGCCGTTTTTTGCTCCATATTAATAACGGAAACAGATAGACGCTTAAAATGTTCACAGAATATTTGGTTATATATTCAAATTACAAATAAATAATTAAAATAAAATAAATACTGAAGGCGGGCTCCCATACAATAACCGTGATGTTTTTGCCGTTTTTAAAGATAATGGCGTACGAATCTTGTAAAGGTCTTGCTCCAGCAGACTACCATTTTTGTCGTGATTTGGACAATTATCTACGTGACAAGAAGTTTTCTTTCCAGGAGGCAGTTCTGCTTTCACACAGTTTGTGCAGTCTAGATCCTCAGAGTTCTATCACAAAGGCATAAACGACCTTCCTATATATTGATTATAAATTAATTATTAAAAAATAAGCAATTATTTAGATTTTCAGTACTAATCGGCAATTTTAAACTTTAACGCCTATTATATTAAAAGAATTATATAAATAAGAAACTTGTAAACTTAAAATTACCCATAATTATTCGGCTTCCTAATTTTTTGTTTCAAGCTATCATAATGCGACAAAACATCGTCGTAGTAACTTCTTTGAATATTATCGATAACTTTATATCGAAATGATACAAACCCTACTACAGTTTTTTGCATTGCCATTTAAAAATATTTGAACAGACGAGTAAAAAAATAATTTTGCTAAAAACGAAATGCAAACGAAAATTGCAAAACAAAATGCGCTTTATGGCCTAAAAGGTTTATTACACTCAAAAATCACAATAAACTGAGCGTTAAAATAATTCGTAAGCATAAAACATCTAAAATGCCAATAGACGGTGTCACGGTAAATGAATAGTAGCGAATAAAATTCTAAAACAGTTTTTGTTTGTACAAGACAAGTTTCACTTAATTTGTTTACTTTTCAATATTTATTTACCCCATTTTAAATATACTAGGGTATTAAATCGGATGTGGCAACATAGACCACACTGGCCACCTACCGGGCAATAGCTGAATATATTTTATATAAACTTATTTCATTTTTACTATTTGATGTCTCCAATTGTCGATCTAATTTTGCTATGTTGTACTAGATGGCGGAACTGAGCCATGGGATCACAGTTTTTCTATGCCATTTTGACACATGCCCTCTCTATATATCTTAAATCTCTTTGATTGAAAACAAAGAATGGGTTTATCAAGAGGCCTGTTCTCAAACTGTCTATTCTTCCAGTGAATGACAGAGTCGAAAAACAAGAGTCGCGTGCGAAGGAGGAGAAGGTTCGCAAAACAAACAAAAGAGTTAATTACAGCATCTCAACGCTGGTCATGTTACTTTTGTCTTTCATGAGCATTTTCAGCACAACTAACTGTTCTTACAATGTTACACAGTTAAAAGATAATCAAGGTCTTTATTTTGATAAAATTGCAAATATGCAATTAATTAGAGATGATTGGAAGATAGTAACATACTACGACATGAACTCATTTTGGCAAGGTACAGAAGCATGCAGTAAATACCTAGCCTATTTGGATCAGTTATGTAACAAGTTTAAAGAAACGTCACACTGTGACATCATACAAGTACAATTACAGCATGAATTCTCGGAACTTCAGTACTATAACCACAAGTTGCTGAGTCAGCATTCCAGCACGCGCCGCGAACGACACCTGCGCCGGCGCAAGCGAGGCCTTATCAATGGTGTAGGGTATCTCGCAAACAATTTATTCGGTGTACTTGATGAGAGATTTGCCGACCAATATAAACAAGATATTCAATCAATTCAGGACAATGAAAATCATTTGCACACGATTGCCTTATAAAAACCGAAAGTTTTACGGTTTACTCACACAATGAAGGTCTCAGCACTTTAAATGTAAAACCTTCCTATAAGCTGCCTGAGATAGAACCCATCAATCATATCATAGACGTAGGCATCCCCACTCCACTGATACAAAACCATTCGCTTCTTTCGAGCAACCACGAGCTTGAGGACATCAAAAAACAACTCCATATTCTCAAAGCAAGTGAGAATTTGCCACATGATCTTTCTTATCATGATATCCATCACTATACAGCATTATACATAGTGATCGGAGTTGTGTTGGTGGTTGCTGTAGTCATCTCTGGCGGTGGCGAGGGTCACATTGGCGAGTCTATCTAAATCGTTATTATAAACGATTTATTATTTATTTATTATTATTATCACCCCCGCAACACGAGACACCAGCACGAGCAGAGGCTGGGGCCTCTTATACGTCGTCTGCGGTTCAATATAGTGTCAGTGCGCGTAATCGGTGTGAGATTCCATGTGTATCCGATTACAGTGAAATTCCTAAAGTGCATAAAGTGGACAAGTGTACAGTGCCTATGTCTAGGAAAACAGAATTCAAATAGAGACTCTAAACATAGAATAAGGACCGATTGGAATCACCTTGTTAATCATCTAGCATAAGGACCAATTGGCATCATCTTGTCACTCATCTTTTCATGTTCATCTGATATTCATCTTCCCGCTCGGGAGCATGTACGGTGCAACCGTACATCAGCATAGCATCGTCAGCATTTACGCCTCGCATTCATTTTACTTTATAATAATCATCAGTTCGCGTTGAGCCATCAAGCGGTCGTCGCGTTCTCATTACGGCCAGCAAAGGCCACGTCACTCATTTCACACACATCAGTCCATTAGCTCATTTATCTATAACTTTGGAACAATACAGTAGTTTATATAAAATTATCATCTTTTATTGTATTCTGCCCACATTATCTAAAAGTAGTGTGTGATCTAGCAAAAGATCATACAGCTACTATTGAAAACAAATCTAGAAATTTTCGAAAATAACTAGCCAAATCAATAATTATGATAGTAGAGTATGTGATTTTTAACAGTGAAAGTTCTGTAATCTGCACATAAACGATGTCCCCTATAAGACTCTTCGATATTGGATCATGTACTAACAGTTAACTAACCATTTCTTGTATTATTTCTCGCTCTTTAAAACTTAATCTAAGTATATGGCCTACAAACCACACGGGTATCATTAGTTAATTTAGTTTCCACTTTACTTAGATTAGTGTAACCTAATTCCGAGAAATTTTGAGCTAAGTACATTTTACTATTAACCCTTGTACTTTAACAATTTCTTCTTTGATTAACTCTGAAATGATATTAATCTTTATCTTCAATAGTTTCAAAGGGACTATGATGTGATTTTATTGTAATACAATTTAATTCCTTGATATAAACCATAACCGATTTTGTACGCCCTAACCAATAGCATAACACTTAAAATTATTATACGAATATATATAACAACAATTACCAACTAAGTATTTTGTAGACCCCTTCCATTATAATTGCGACGGCTACCTAAAAAAAAAAATACCGTGGCGTTCTCAACCGTAGAGGGACAATATTTAATTAAATCTGTGTTAGTACCAATACAATCCTTGACAACGTCTAGTTTGATAATATGTAGGTATCTTCTTGTTCAATACCAGGCAAGAGTTTTCTTCAAAAATTGTTACGTTTAATAATCTCAACACTATGTAAGGGTACATGTAGCTGGTTAGTTGTGGCAACATATTTTTTTACCCTTTTGTCCTGGTTAAATTTTTATTTGAAAAGCAGTCTTCACTTTTATGTCCATATCTTTTACAATAATGGATTTTGAACATTTTGAGACTGTATAGCCACTTTGTTTATACAATAATTAAAATTTACTGAAAGTTATTTGATTGTTGTTGAAATTGACCTGCCGTTGAAATTGAATTGTCCGAAATTGTTTCCCACGGCGACCACTCTTACCTACTATAAATATGAAAAAATATGGTGGAATTTTAGGGGAAAAATGATTTCGATTTATTTTTTGCTACTAACTTTTTCGGCTAAATATCGGCACATGTTTTTAAGATATTTTAATAAATCTTCAGGTTGATCAAAACGGCCTGAAGATGCTCCTGCTCTAACATTTTCAAGATCTTAAATGATACAATCTCTTCCTTTACCTTTTTCACTAGCCAATCCGCAAAGAGGGGACTTAGCGTCGCTATTGTGGCGTGCCCATTCCTTTCTTGTCTGATGTATCCATTGAACAAAATCATTTTGTTATATCTTTTTTTTCAATATTATTAACAACATAACTATTGTCAGAAGGAAATACGCGTTTTAAATTATATTGTACTAATCGTTGCGAAGTAAAATGAGTCGTTTGTTGATCAGACCAACCGCAGATTTAAGCACATTTGTTAACTTTAGGTAACCATGTATTCACCAACCATGCTTCCATCTTGGAACGGTTACGGGCGGTTGAGTGAACCGCGGCTAGCACGCCCTAGCCGCCGTAGAGATGCCCTGGTCGGGAGGCAACATCGAACTTCCGACTAGAAAAATCCTTACTAATATTATAAATCGAAAAGTGAGTTTGTTTGTTCCGCTTTCACCCCGTAACTACTGAACCGACTCCTTTGAAATTTTGCAGATGTAAACTTAGAAGTCCGGATGAAATAATAGGGTACTTTTTATCCCGGAAAAAATGATATTCCCAAGGGAAAACAAACATATTGTTAGCTTCATACCAATTCGGTGATAGATGGCGCTGTGTCGTTTAAAACAAGGTAATATAATATTGCAAATGAATATGCACATGTGAACTTAGAAGCTAAATGATAAGACAATGAATCCCGGAAAATGAGGAATTCCCGAGGGATAACGTACAATTTGTTTTATCGTTCTTATTATAAATAATAAATAGTCCTTACTATAAGGATAGTAAGGACTATTTATTATTTATTATATTAATAATAGTAAGTAAGTTTATTATTTTAATATTAGTAAGGATAAGGATCCTTACTAATATTTTGTTGTTAAAATATTTTCAATGAAGTTATGGGATAAACTACGGAATATTTATATGTGGACACAGTGATTGAACATAGTACCTCATATCCTGTAGAATTCCTAAATTCTTTGGAATCATCTGGGGTGCCTTCTCATAAATTAAAATTAAAAGTAGCGGTTCCGGTGATGCTCATGCGTAATCTCGATACCCCTAGACTGTGTAATGGTACCAGGCTACGTGTCACTCAGCGTGGGTGGAATATTATTACAGCAACTTTTTTAATTTGCGCAGCAAGGGGTGAAAGTGTTCTCATTCCTCCGATTCCGATTATTCCAATAGACCTCCCATTTCAATTTAAAAGATTTCAATTTCTTATAAGGGTTTCATTTGCAATGACCATTAATAAAGCACTAGGCCAAACTCTAGGGGTTGCTGGAGTACATTTGTACAAGTATCCAGTGCCCAAAATCTGCATGTTTTTGCTCCCCAAGGTAAAACATATAATATAGTTTACCACTCAATTTTGGTTTAACAACTCATGGTATACAATTATGGTAATGCGAACGCAACTCCGTCTGTCTATTGTTCTTTCACGCCTAAACGCCGGATCGATTTTTTATGAAATTTGACATGAAGTTAATTTGAGTCCTTGATAAGGAATGTTCTACCGCGGGAGAACTTCTCATTCCCAAGGGAAAATCTAAAAAGCGCGATATTACCGAATTCCACGCGGGCGAAGCCGCGGTCGGGAAGCTAGTATTTAATATTTAACTTTCGGTTAAATTAAAAAAAAAATGTCGAATTTCAAAATATTAAGTAATTTCTCTAAAATATTATTATTTTTCTAAAATATATACTCTAGGTACATTGGTTATTAAATCCAAGTTAATAACGCCACTAATACTTTTCGAAAATTTTGTTCTTCATATTTTGCCATTTCTTGTACCTAAGTCTCATATTTTGTGAACTAGGCTAAAAATAAAAAATAATACTATGATGCTAATTTATTCAGGTTGCCCAGGCTTCAATCTACCAAACTAAGAACAAAATCCAAAACCTATCAGCTAGAACAAAGAATTTAGTGGAAAATGAATAAAATTTTTATTGGTTTGCAAAGAGAAAAGTTTGGCAACTTATTTTTAAAATTTTGCCCCACACTAGGAATTTCTCCTATAACGTACGCGTTTTATAAACTCACATAAACTTACACAAACAGCCAGACCCAGAAACACTACCTGTCGGCCATACAAATATTTGTTCCGTGCGGGGATCAAATCAACCCATGACACGCAACACACTCAGCCACTGTGCCCACCGTCATAGAATAAAGAGATATTCTATGCCACCGTGTTGTCAAATGAATCGTTAATAATGAATGAAAAATGATATCTGGCAAATGTCCACCACGACCACGCTGACAGATGTTGATTCTTTAATCTCTTTTTGCAAAATGATAGGTCTATTTCGTTAATGACATCACGGATTTTGAGTTTTAAGGCTGCAATCGATTTGATTGGCTCCGTATAGTATTAACATAGCTCCACTAAAAAGAATCCAGTGGTGTTAAATCACATGATCAGGCTGGCTACACAACAGTTTAATAGTTTACTTTTTCATAATTTTGTTTGCAATAAGTTGCTCGTTTCACTGGCTGTGTTAAATGTGCCACCGTCCTGTTCAAACCTCCTTACAGCGTGATCTAGTGACTGCTATCTTATCGCATTCACAACCTCATCTTCGTAAAAAAAAACAGTCCAAACATGCTTCCAAACGACGACCACGCGATCTTAGAATGATGATTATGCTGTCCTAAAATATCATGAATTCTACAAAAAATAAACTGGACGACCATTTTCATCATCATCATCAACCTTTTTATCACCCCACTGCTAGGCACAGGTCTCCTCTCATACAGAGAAGGATTGACCGTAATCACCACGCTTTCTCAATGCGGGTTGGCGATTTTAGACTTAAAGTCCAGGTTTCCTCAAGATGTTTTCCTTCACCTTATAATCAGTCATTGGTGTCCAAGATATACTTAGAAAGTACATATAACTTAAAAAGTTACATTGGTACCTACTTACCTGACTTGGTATTGAACCTGCACGCTCAAACTTGAGAGGCTGGTGTTTTAACCACTAGGCCACCACGACTACTATTTTCATAGTGGATTTTAATGCGATTTTCGAGCGAAATTGAATTCATTGTAACAATTGCCAAGGCACTTCGAATACCGCCAAAATTAAATCTCAAAACTATCAGGTTCATGGTGTTGCTCCAATTGAAAAACAAATTTCTTGTTGAAATAACCTTTATTATGTACATAAAACATCAATAACGTGCATGTGAGGTGAACTGTGATCAACACTACTGCGACTGTTGAATATGAAAGTAATATTATCATATCCCACGAAGTTCACAGAAGCGAGCCACACTGTGACTTAAATACTTTACGCTGACAATATGTAAAACATTGCGAACACTCCCAGACTGACATTATAGAGAGGTGTCCCGAGAATTCCGACAATAAGAACAACTCAGTTACAAGTAACATTCATCCTGGGGTAAGAATTCTATTACATACGTGTGCCTCACCTCGCGGGAAATACAACTTTTACCATTCGAAGCGGCTTTAATATCTAGAATTGATGGTGTGCCACAGACGCGGCCAACCCGCGATATTAAACTTACCTAAATATGCTGTCTTATTGGTAGGAAGGTAGTAAGCGATGCCGCTTCGCTAACCATCAGCTTTGTAAGAATTCATTGCGGGGCCGAGTCGGTGCAGAGTAACGGCTCCAATCTCCAAGTTAAACGTTTATTCAAGAGATACTCCTACGTCCCGTGGGTTTGCTGGTTCATCTCCGCAGATGAATACTTATGAAGCTTGTCGCAGAGGGTTCTGCAGTCCAGAGTGTCCTCGTTGAATATCAAAAACTTCTGATTAAGTAGTAGGTATTGTTAACAAAGTGATCAAAAGTACATAATTATTTACTGTTACCGATGACATTAAATTAATTCGGAACTGGATATTGTTTGCAATATACGAGTATATTGCAAACAATTATTTATAGCGCTCTCATTTATGCTGCGGAAAGGTTACGGCATATAACTGATATAAACCACAACTTTGGTTTAATTAGCCGTTGAATCTCAGCGGAGTTCTAACACGACTACAGTGGCAGGTACTTTATGAAATGGCTTTCCATCGATTCACCATTTCCTATACCCATTGATATAAACCTTCATCTACTTTCTACAGCTTTTTCTGCAGCTACGTCTATAGCACAGCAAATTCGCCAGAAGGATGACATAGTAAGGATTAATAATAACAAGTTGTTTATGGGCTCCGTAACCGCAGAATAAATTAAACTCGACAGGGATACCTTGTCATCCGATTTGAATATAGTATAAATAATCTCGTCTATGCTATAAATGTCCTGACAAAAAAAAATCATTAGCTCCAAATTCAGCAATTTTATAAGATCTTTGACTTGTGAAGGATAAAGACGTGTTGCTGCGTGTTCACTACACGACACGAATATATGTAGGAACAGACGTGCCGAGTGAGCAGTCAGTCCCTCGCCCGAATCCTTGACGCGGTAAAAATTCGACAAATTCTGCTCAACATAATGAAATTTATTGGTGGGTTTGGGGCTTTGGGGGCATCGCGCACTGTGACTCTGCCCTATTAGCTTATGAGGTTATCCGTGTCTCTTAGCAGATTGAGTTTTGAGGCTGTTTAAAACTTGTTACATTTCTAGATCCTCGGTAGTACCTAGGTACTACCTTACAGTACCTAGGTAAGTATCTAATGCTGCAGGTTTCGTTGAGATGAATGTACGATAAAACTAAACTTAACACAATCAAAATTCTATGGGCGGTACACTGTAGCAGCAGATAGGCTACAGTCTCTACAGAACGTACCAAAAAAGACCCATTTTAAAAGTAAGCTCCCGTCCTTAAAAATCCTCAGCCCGGTTCCGGTATCCGCCGCGCCTCCCTCCGACGCTAAGTTTGATTGATGCGGCTTGTCCCCGCACTATCTACGCCTGATGACCGCTCCAGACACTTTTTATGATTTACGTTAGTAGATATAATTTTGGTTGAAGTATTATAGAACGTGATTTATTAGACTCACGGTAGCCTGCGGGTTTGCGCGGAACATTGAATAAGGAGATGAGAATGAAGCGTTTATTTTACAAGATATTAATGAAATAGTTTCTCAGCTTGATGTGAATTTGTAGATATACAAATGTTATCGGGATGTTTATACAAAACTCAAGAGTGGTCTAATTGAAGATGTGTAAAGGTGGGCCATTCTTTTAATTATTATCTTTCTAATTTGACAATGCGTTATAGTTTCTACTAATATTTATGCGGCAAATCTTAGGGCGACATTACGATATTATGTCGACAATCAGTGGTCCTATAGCATGCCAGCTGGACGTGCGTTAATGCGACTGATTGTTTTCTCGACAAACGACAGGACGACAGAACATAGATGAACAATACCTCCAACACAGCGATTGCTCGATAAAGTTGCAAAACGCGAAAATCTAAAATTATTTTGTTGCTCCTAACACAAAGTGAAAATATAGATCGAAGCACCACATAGAAAAATCCAGAAAAAAACAGTTCAGTGATCACTAATGGATATACCGTGTTTGTCCATTTTGTATATCCCGCTTATTCCCCATTTCCAGAGGCGACAGGGAGCCGGGAAATTACTGAGCCACTTGGAACTTCTCTCTCTTCTTCTTGAAACACTTCAATGAGGACTTCGTATAAATAAATCAATATTTCTATTTAAAGCGATATCTTATTTAAAGTAATGGGATAAAGTATTAATGCACCAAATTAAAGTCAACGCACAGCTATAAGTTTTGCAGAGTCAGCATGATGCCTCAATCCTGTTTGTACCTATTGTGATACTAATTAAGTAGTACTTACCTAATTCTATTCTATAAATATTGCTAAATATTTTAAAAACGTTGGCTTCACCGGATTTATTTTTTAGTATCCATGCGAAACTATTTTTGGAAGGTAATCAAGACATTGATTATTGAGGTAGGTACTTACCTATATTTAATGTAAAATCATTAATGGCTAATTTTATGACTGGTTTGTAAAGTATTTGATATATAGGGAATAAATAATGGAAATCTAACACTACAACCACACCAAAAAAAGACTTGTAGAATTACATAACAAACAAATCATCGCCTCCATCCCACAAGGAAACATAATACTTAGGGTGTTTTTGTTTATATAAATGACCTTTGTAATAAATGAGCACCTGTGTCCAGTTTTCGGAAGACATCTATACTTACCTCACGTGATATAACACCAATTTCAATTATCTAATAAAATCCATACTAGATTTTACAATAAATTGAATGACTGAAGCTAAACTCAACCTAGAAATTAACTTCAATAAAACCTACTACCTCACACAATAAACCTACTAGGCCCAAATACTGATACACTCATAAATTGAAAGTCACATTCAGAAAGTAATATGTAAAAGAATACCTGAATTTAAATAAAACAAGGTGTCAGTTGCGACCACTCTTCATCAGATTAAATTAAACCTTTTAGTGGTAAATAAATTCCATAATTAGCATATGTACCTATAATGTTGCCGTTGCTATGACACAGCACTCTCCTTGTTGAGCGGCTATGATCGGGCCCGCGGGTGCGTATTGGCAAATTAATTAATAATTTCACATAGCAATTCAATAACATCTTTGGAGAGCTGGAATGGCGGCGTCGTGCAGCGGCGCCCTAGACAAACGTAGCGAGGGCGTCTACGTTTGTCTAAACAACAACTAATTCAACTAATTCAGAATTCAATGTATGGTATTTAGATGATGGTACACAAGGGGGTGATGTAGACACCATTCTAAAAGAACTTCAATTCCTAAAGCAGCAGCAGCAATTCCAATCCTTCAGCTTTGATCTCAATAGCTGAAAATGTGAAAAATACATGTGTGACAATACTGAGAGACTACATAGGAATTTAATTCAATAGCTTCAGACATCTGAGTTTCGGGAATAAGTTCATTGCACTTTCTACGAACCCCAATTTAGAATGTCGTCGAATGAGTTGGGCCTCTGGCTTCAGGCGCTACCTCCACTCAAGATAGGCTAGTGTCAATCATAATTAGAGATACCCAACAACTATGTTACCTTTCCTATTTTATTATGTACTAAACGACCTGTCTTACACGATGCCTATCTTATTGGTCATAATTTTATTAGGCGAGGACACTTCTCTACTTTTAAAAATAGATAGACTAAATACGGATGTCTTACTTGTTAATGATAGTCTAGCTGTTGTTTCAAAAGATTTTGAATAAATTAATAATGCAAAAACAACTAAATGTGAAGTAAATTTCGTAATGAGAACTTAAAACAAGTGGGTGTAAATCTAAAACTTGGTGGCAGAAATTATATGCTTTTATAGAAACTGTATTGCTGGGAATTAGTTTAGACTTTAAATTACAATGGGGCGTGTAAGGAAGACTACTAATGCGTGTTCAGTAATACCCATCTATTGTATAAACTTAAGGCTATTTATACTGCATTATTAATATAATATGTAGTGTGATTGCTCGGTTGGCGCAGTGATTAAATAATTGACTGTTGCGCTGCGTATCGCGGGTTCAATTCCTCCACGGAACAAATATTTGGATGGCCTACAAGTAGTTGTTCCGGGTCTAGCTTTTTGTGTATGTGAGTTTATATCAGTAGTTCCCAAACTTATTTTTCTCGTGGACCACTTTCAAAATTTTACTGGTTTCGGTGGACCCCCTGCTGCTACATTTCTACCACATTCTTAAAGTCGCCAAAAAATAAAAATTGTGTCACTTCTGAGTTCTGTCCCTATATTCCGATATGTAAAACAAAAACGAAAAATGGTACATTTTATATCACTTTATTTATTAAAAGAATAGAATTACAAGAAAAAAATATTAAGGTAATATAGGTTCAGGTCATAATTTTAATTAATGGGAAGGATGTATCTGATGGAGTGTCAGCAAACGATCAATGTTTGGCTTTATTTTTGTGAGCAATAACCGCAAATCCCCCCGCTCTATGATGTTTAATTTGCTTCTTTTTTTATGTTAAGAGGTTTGTAACGGCACTAAAACTCCTTTCGACAAGGTATGACGAGGGAAAAGCTATTAAAAATTTCCTTGCGATTTCCCACAGTCCAGGATATTTTTCGGGTATTTCTGCTTGCAGCCAAAATGTTGGGTAGCCTTTTCTAAATTTCACCTTCAGCTCCTCATTAGTGCTTAGCTCGAGCAGCTCCTCTTGTAATACAACATTGGCCACTTCCGTTTCATCAAATGGATTTATGATCCATGGTGGTATATCCATCGTCAGTATATCTTCAAACCTGGTTTTGAAGTCATCATGCAGGGCACTTAAATGTTGACTGTAGGTATGGATATCCTCATCAATACATTCTACCTGCGACAAGTTTGGAAATTGAGAGAATTCGCGCCGACTAATGTTTTGCTTCATAAATTTCAATTTCCCAAGAAAAGCCGAAATTATCCCCTTTGTTTTTATTAAATTCAGGCTGTCCCCTTGTAACTGCAAGTTAATATCATTAAATTTTTTAAACAAATCTGTCAAATACGCAATGTCCGCTTTGAATTTGATTAAGTTTTCTTTTAAATCTGGATCTCTACTTTCTAAGAACTCTAATATGGAATTCAAAACAGAGTAAAATCTCGTTAAGCATGCACCTTTCGACAACCAGCGTACTTCAGTATGTAAGAGCAGTCGTTGGAAGTCTTCATCATTTTCGTCGCACAATTGAGCAAATAAACGCGTATTCAATGCATTGCTTCTGATTTTGTTGACAGCTTTTATTACAAAATGAAGAGATTGGTTCAACCTGTCACTTAACTGTTTTGCCACAAGATGTTGTCGGTGGATTACGCAATGAATAGCTGTAAGTCCTGGTATAATTCTTTTGAGATGACTTATAAACCCACGATATCGCCCGACTATTGCAGGAGCTCCGTCTGTTGCCACTGAAATAATGTTTGTAAATGGAATCGATTTTTCCGTAAAAAAATTACTCAGGACATTAAATATTGATTCGCCTTTAGTGTCAGTCTCCAAAGTTCTGGCAAATAGCAATTCTTCGTGAATTTCTTCCTCAATAATAAATCGGACATATTCCAATAGTAATGCTTCATTACCGGGTAACGTTGACTCGTCCAGTTGTATAGAAAAATGAGTTTTTTGCAGATGATTGCACAAAAAGCTTTCGATATCAGAGCTCATTTCATCAATGCGTCTTTGTACAGTATTGTTACTTAATGGAATTCTTTTTAGTACGTCAAATGGAGATTTGTGCAAAACAGTTTTTAAAACCTCTTCAACAGCGGGTAAAATTAATTGTTCTCCGATAGTGTGCGGTTTTCCAGATTTTGCTATAAGTAATGAGATATTGTAAGATGCCCGCAAGCCATCATCGTTACTTTGAGATGTTGAAGCGAACATACTGTGCATGGTGGGTCTCTTTCCATATTTTTCTTTCAATGTTTGAAAATATTTTAAATCTTTACCTATTTTATCAGTATGACACCTTTTTAGATGAGCTTTGATGGTTTCATAGAGTCATTGCTCAAAACTTTGTTGCATAATAGGCACATGGGCAATTGTTTGTCTGCCTCTGATGGAACAAAACCATATTTCAAATAATCGACACTATATTGTCGACATTTTTTCTTTGCTGTAGCCATGTTTCGTGTCAGTTACCTTACCTGTAAAAAAATGTTTTAGTAACCAAGTTTTTTTCTGAATATAGGTATCACACCGCAGCCTTTGTCAGCACGCGGAAATAGAATTACGGCTTGTAAAGGGACCAACTAATAAACCGCTGAGACAAATACAGACGTTTTCACAAAACGGTATCAATTTTAAAGTACATAATTTACCACTAATTTTTAATAGTATAAATAAAAATTGGTGTACTCAGTATCGAATACTGATCATATTTGTGTAGGAAAAAATAAAAGTCGAAATCCCAAAATTGTCCATAAAAACGATAACTAACATTTTATTAAATCAATGAGTTCACGCGCTCCGTGTATTTGCGTATTTTTTGTCTGCGGCTTCATTGTTAAAACGTGACAAACTGGCATCGAAGTTCAAGCCCCGCCCTTTTCCCGTCGCCCGCGCACCGCTCGCTCTTTCTGAAAAGGAATAGTTTTGATAAAATAGTTACTTCAAAATCAATTTAAAATGATTATGAAATTACTGTTTTATAAAATTAGTAGTTATTTGCAAGAAAAATTACAAAATTAATTGCTCTGCAATATTGCTTATTCGGCCCTTTTAGAGAGGCAGTGCTTCTCTCGTGAAAAAACAATTGAATAAAACGTGCTGTGTTTGTTAAAATATAGTGTAATAAGGCACCATGAATGATAAAGAGAAGATTTTTCAGAATACTGAACAGAAGGGTATTCAGCAAAGATGTTTTTCTGTTAACATTGACACACATGCATCGGTGCATTATTATGTAGAGATAAATTTTTATGTTTGGAAAACCGCAGTCACACGTCAAGTGCTACGGTAGGTAGGTATGTGTAACGTGTGACTACGCCTTTCCAAACTTGAAAATTTATCTCTACATAGTGAATATTGCATACTTCAGAATAGTATTGTATGACATTATTGTCAATTTACAACGAAGGCATCTTTGTAGAGTCTACTGTGTCCATTTAGTTGTAACTACATTAGCAACTTTGTTCAGTTCAGTATTCTGAAAATCTTGTTTTATACTTTTGCAGCATCGTTTTTTTGTCGTAGTTGGGTTTTAGTTTTATTACTTTTTATTATTTGTACTATTTTGGTGTTAAAGTGTATTTATGGTGCATAATTTTAACAAAAGTTAAACTGATGAACTAAAAACTAGGTACTTGACATATTGCATCTACACGCACATAGAATAACATAAGCCCGAAGGCATATATATAGTGCAGAGGAAATTTTTATGGGAGTTTTAGCCAGTTATCAAACCGTTTCCACCTTCACCGCGTGGAGTTACTCCCAGCTTATGTCGTTTTCATTAGTGCATTACATATTCTATTAATGTTCACACTGCTCTACATTGCATAAAGCGATTTACCGTTCCTGTGATCTGCGCTTTACTCTTATCGCTCATATTTAACATCATTAAAGCATTCTTGTAATTATGTACAAGCATAAAATACTCGTGAAGCTCTTTGACGTGATACCAAACACGGTATAATATTTATATTGACATAGAACTTTTTGTCCGCTAGAGGGCGCAATACTAAATTTGGTGACAAGCTTTATAGCTCATAACTAACAGAATATCAAGGCCCTTCTCATGGTACTGCAGTGGTCTTATTCTCATAAGTAGTAAAGAAACTATGAACGAAAAGATGTGAATTATATGCAACCAGTCCATAAATACAGGTAAAGTCACAAGAAAATACTAGCAATATATATATATATATTCAAAATGTACAAGTAAAGCGCTTTCAAATGATACCAAACACGGCATATTTATCCTAACTTTATTTTTTTACTCTGTATGTTTTGTCCGCTAGAGGGCGCCACAGTAGATTTTGTGAAACCCCATATAGCCTATAACCAGTGGACAATTAAGACGCTTCTAATGATATATCATTTGTCGAATTCTGATAAGTAGTTTAGAAGTTACGAGGGAACAGATGAACATACATACATACATACATACTTACATACATACATACATACATACATACATACATACATACATACATACATAGCCTGTCAAAATCATAACCCTCCTTTTGCTTTGCCGTAGTCGGGTAAAAATGTGAATTATATGCAATCAGCCCATGAATACAGGTAAAGTCATAAGCAAATGCTAGTAATATATATATATTTAAAATGTACAAGTAAAGCGCTTTCAAATGATACCAAACACGGCATATTTACCTTAACTTAATTTTTTTACTCTGTATGTTTTGTCCGCTAGAGGGCGCCACATTAGATTTTGTGAAAACCCATATATAGCGTATAACCAGGGGACAATTAAGACGCTTCTAATGATATGTCATTTGTCGAATTCAGATAAGTAGTTTAGAAGTTACGAGGGAACAGATGAACATACATACATACATACATACATACATACATACATAGCCTGTCAAAATCATAACCCTCCTTTGGCTTTGCCGTAGTCGGGTAATAAACAAAATACTTAAGTACTATAACAAAAAAGGCTACTTACTTTTCTCCGGCACTAGCAAATACAGATATAAATTTTCTCACACCTTTTTTTCGATATTCCGCCTTTTTTTCGAAATTCCGGAAACAAATGAATGAACTTGCCTTTGGCATCAAGTATTTAAAGTGGTGATAAAGTTCATGTCTGAACAAGCATTAAGCATTGTCGGGCGGATAGCGCTTTGCAAGTCTGTACACGAAATTGTACGTAATATCGAATACGCAAGTTTGGACAAGTAACAGTCGCTTGCCTTATTAAAATATTATTTGCTTAGATAGGTACTTAAAACAATGTAGGTAGGCCCTTATAAAAACTATGCTTACATTTTTGCTCTTTATTATCAGAAGTCAGAAGTCAGAAGTCAGAAATATTTTATTTGTGATACATAGGTACAGTGGTTAGGTATTCATATTTGAGGATAAAGTGCGCTATGATCAGCCTATTATAGGCATACAAATACAAAAAATAAAATAATAAAATTACATTATACAGATTACAATATAATAGGGATAATTAAAGTCAAAAAGTCATAATAATTTTTAAGTTAACGTCAAAACCATTCTGATTTAAATACAACATGGTCAAATAAGCAAATCCCATAATGTTATCATAATGAAGTCAAAACAATTGATCAAATATATGTCAAAATAATTTGGACTTAAATAATACAAAGTCAAAGAAAAAAAAATTACAATTATACAATGTCAAGATTTGTCCAATAAAAAGTCCGATACATTATAATAACATTTTTGACACAACATACTTCTTAGTTTTACTTTAAATGAATTTACAGGCAATTTTTTTAGCTCTTTCGGTAATTTATTATATATAACTGGTGCCATGTGAAATAGACTTTTATACATTAAGGCAGTATTCGTTCTTGGAATACACAAACGACTTTCGTCCCTTTGGGTCCGATTGAGAGCTACAGATACTAAAGTAAACAAGTGAGGATTTTGTTTAACGAAAGCCGCTACTTCAAATACATATAGTGAGGGTAGTGGTAGAATGTTGTGCTTCTTAAAGAAAGGCAGAGAGCTCTCTGTTGACTTTAAACCAAACATAGCTCGAATGCAACGTTTCTGCGCTTTAAAGGCAATATCTTTGTCGGTGGAATTCACCCAAAAAATTATGCCATATCTGAGAACAGATGCCACCAGCCCATGATACGCAATTATAAGGGCACCGGAATTTATTTTATATGCAAGTGTATGTAGAGCATAGGCAGATTTACTAACGCGTTTGCATAGTTGTTGAATATGTGGCTTCCAGGTCATTTTGTCATCAATATATAGGCCTAGAAATTTATAATTGTCTACTTCCTCTATTTTTTGCATGTTATAATTTATATTTAGGTTATTTGGTGCCGGTAAACGTTGTCTAAAGTACTGTTGGAGACAAACCGTAGCACCGCTGCCCGACCGTACGACCACAGGAGGACGACAGCGGCGAGCGGGGACCGGGGGAAGGGATCGGTTTCGCCGGTGGCCGCCGCCCGCCTGCAGCGACTCACTCGCCAAAAATCCACGGACCAAGCGCGCGTTCTTACCGTCCTTTATAAATACAAGCACCTATTATACAGTCCGCTATTTTATTTATAACAACGAGAATCCCCAACATATGGTCCTCTCACCGTGGCAAAGGACACTAAGGACGTCTTGAAGCTTTGGACAACATTTCGTGGCAAAATCAAGAAACTTTGACGGACGAGTCGTACGCGCCGGCCATTGTTCGGCGGCGTTCGAGAAGGTCAAGGAAGCAAATTTGAAGGTCGAACAAACCGTCCCACCGCTGGACAAAAGGATAAGAAAGACATCTTGTGAGTTCGTTCCTATTTATTCCTCTTATTCCCCTTCTCTTAGCCAGTCAAATTCTTATTTCCTTACAAATTCTCATATCTAAGTTTTAGCTGAATCTTGAGTCAGTGCTTTGTGCATTCTTCATAAGTTCTGCTTCGCAAATCATACAAAAATAATACCTTGTTACTTATAAATCATTCGAGTCTTTGCTATTCATCTAGCTACCTACATACTTGTATTCATAAAACTCGAGCGTTCAATGCTTATCGCATGAATCATCTTGTTTGCTTCGAATCAATACGCACAGTCATTAAGCTTACCTACCTGCTTATATTTATTTTTACACATCTTCATAACGGTGCAAATTAAGAAATCAGCTGTTACTTGCTTTTATTTGCCATTTGAGGTTTTTTTGTGATCATGTCCGAACTTAAAACTTTAATTAAAAAACGCTCAGCTATAAAATCAAAGCTTACTATATTTGGCAATCATTTAAAATTAATTAAATCTCCTAAAACTTTAACGGAGTTACAAATCATAGATTTAGAGTGTCGCTTACGAAAATTTGAACCCTTATGCGAAGAATTTGACACGTTACAGACGGAAATCGACATTCTAACCGATGAGCCACCAACCGACGAAGTCCACGCAGAGCGAGTGCAGTTTGACAACGACTACTACCCACTGGTGGCCACAGCCAAAAGCCTTCTTGCTGCCAAAAGAAGGAGCATAGGATCTGTGCCGGAGTTCAGCGACGCAGAATCAGGTGGGCGAGTGAGAAGTTTGGTTAGGCTTCCGAAAATTGACTTGCCGCATTTCAGTGGTGGCTATCAAGACTGGCTTGAATTTAAAGACACATTCCTTTCTCTTATACATAACAGTGATTGCATAGATAACATAAATAAATTCCATTACTTACGGGCTTCCCTTCAAGGAAGTGCCTCTCTTATTATAAAAAATATCGATTTTAAAAGTGACAATTATAAAATTGCGTGGGAATTACTGTGCGAGCGATTTGACAATAATCGCTTACTGGTTAATAACCACTTACAGGCTTTGTTTAATGTAGAACCTATTCGATCAGAGTCATGTCAGTCGATTCAATACCTTGTTGATATAACTAATAAAAACATCAGAGCTCTTGGATCTTTAAATGAACCCACCCAATACTGGGACACGATCATAATTTATATGATGTCAACAAAACTTGATAGTGTGACTGGTCGACAGTGGGAAGAACATAAAAATACATTGACATCATCCCCAACCCTATCACAGTTCATAACATTTTTAAATAACAGGGCCGACTTATTAAAAACTTTAGAAGAAAATAATAAAATTAATAACGTTAAATCAGAACCTGTAAAAGCGAAAAGTTTAGTAATAAATAACAGCAAAAATAAAAATAACAAACGTAAATCCTGTCCATTGTGCGATGATGACTCACATCAGCTGTTTCATTGTGAATCATTTAGAAGTCTTCCAATAGAAACTCGAATTTCTAAAGTAAAGGAATTAAATGTATGCTTGAACTGTTTGCGTTTCGGTCATGTGGCAAAAGGATGTTTTTTGTCACACTGCAAATATTGCAAAGAAAAGCATAACACACTTTTGCACGTAGAAAATACCGATCAAATTACATCTAATGATTCGTCTCCTTCATCATCAAAAGATATTATATTGACAACTGATGTTCAACCGGTTACTACTCCGACGCGTGTTTTCCTTTCCACAGCGTTGTTGAGAGTGGTTGACGAAAAGGGAAATCAACACACCGCCAGGGCGATCTTGGACAACGGTAGCAGTATAAACATCGTTTCCGAAGCTTTCTGCAGTAAGCTGGATCTGCCGAGGCGGAACGTGAGCTCCACGGTATCAGGTTTTAACAATCATGTTTCCAATAGTACACAGTCTTGCAAGCTCACTATTGAGTCATTGAATACTAGCTATCGGAATAACATTGTTTGTCATGTATTTACCACCGTCACCACAGTAGTACCAATCACATACATTGACACACAACATATTCAAATTCCAGCAGGCTTATGTCTATCTGACCCGTCATATAACATTCCTTCTAAGGTCGATCTTCTTCTCGGGGCGGAAATCTTCTGGGATATTTTAGGTTGTAAAAAGATAAGCCTAGGCAAACATCTACCTATGTTACGTAGTTCGGAGTTCGGGTGGATAGTCACTGGTCACATCTCGAGTTCGAAAGGTACATTCAGTCAATGTCTTTTTAGTCAAGGTCAACTTGATATTGATTTAACTCGTTTTTGGGAAATAGATAGTGTTTCTCTTGAGCATTCCCAATCGGCAGAGGAACGTGCGTGTGAAAATAGTTTTACCGTGAACACTACTCGTAATGACGATGGTCGCTTTGTCGTCACTATTCCACTCAAGCGGGATCCTCAAGTCTTGGGCAATTCATTTGAAATGGCAAAGCGCCGTTTTTTATCACTTGAGCGAAAATTCGAACGAGAACCAATATTCAAGGAAAAATATTTGACTTTCATGCGAGAGTATGAGCATTTAGGTCACATGACTGAAAATAAAACCCTTTTTCCATACAGTGACAATGCCAACTACTATCTCCCTCACCATGGCGTACTCCGGGAGTCTAGTACAACGACAAAGTTGCGCACGGTCTTTGACGCTTCTGCCGTTACCACTTCAGGAATTTCTTATAATGAAATTCAGATGGTCGGTCCTACTGTTCAAGATGACCTCTTATCAATTCTCCTCAGGTTCCGCCAGCATAAATTTGTAGTGTCGGCAGACATAGAGAAAATGTTTAGATCTATTAATATAGTACCTAGTCAGCGCTCGTTACAGCAAATAGTATTTAGGTATGATTCCTCTCATAGCTTAAAAACTTACACTCTAAATACAGTTTGTCAGGGAACTGCATCAGCGCCTTATCTCGCAACGAAATGTCTGAGCAGTCTGGCATCCACAGTCTGCGACGATAACGTCAAATATAGTATATTGCACGACTTTTACTGCGATGACTTATTAAGTGGATGCAGTACAGTAAGCGAAGCTATAAAGTTATGTAAGGGAATTACTTCCGTATTAAATACAGCAAAATTCAATATTCGCAAATGGAAATCAAATAACCCATTAATACTTAACGAGCTATTCTCAGGCAAAACTATAGATTCGAACACAATATTAGATTTATCAGATAACAATATAAATTCATCATCTAAAACATTAGGTTTATATTGGCTTTGTCACCAGGATACCTTATCTTTTTCAATTAACATTGAACTTCATGAGAAGGTAACCAAACGACATATACTTTCGGTAATAAGTCAAATATTCGACCCATTAGGACTTGTAGGTCCATGCGTTGTCGAATCTAAGTTGATTATGCAGAAACTATGGGTTAATAAAAGTTTTTGGGACGAAGAAGTCTCATCAGAGATTTTACATCTCTGGTCTTCATTTGCTAACACTTTACCCTGTCTTAATAAGTTACAAATTCCACGATGGGTTCTTAATGATCTTTGTGTAAAGATAGAAATCCATGTGTTCACAGATGCGTCTAACAGTGCGTATGGAGCGTGCGTCTACATTCGGTCTGTGTGTAACTCGGGGCTTGTGCGTGTTAAGCTCTTAGTCTCGAAAAATAAAGTTGCGCCGATCAAACCCACGACTATCCCACGTCTTGAGTTGTGTGGGGCTTTATTAGGTGCAAGACTGTGTACTAAGGTACAAAATTCACTTAATTTAAACATTGACATGTGTCGGTTTTGGTGCGATTCCACAATCGTATTAGGGTGGTTGTCCACCCCTTCAAATCAACTTAATCAGTTCGTACGTAATCGTGTTAATGAGATTAAGGAAAGCACCAGCGGTCATACGTGGAGCTACGTGCCGTCTAAGGAGAACCCGGCGGATCTTGTCTCTCGCGGGGTGAAGGCTGATGTAATCAGCGACGCCTCGTTGTGGTGGTCAGGCCCATCGTATTTGCTTGAGTCAGAGCATTGTTGGCCAAAAAATGCCTAATGAAGCCAGGAGACAGGACCTACCGGATCTCCAACCTTGTCTTATTATAAATAACGTCGATGACGATAAACTATTTACAAAACTTATATCTAAATATTCGCAATTTACACGCTTACAAAGAGTTGTAGCCTATATACAAAGATTTATTTATAATTGTAAAAACAAAACAAACAGATTCTATAATCATCTTTCTTGTGAAGAATTGCAAAATTCATTTAATTTTATTATACATACTGCACAGTTAGAAATGTTCCCAAATGAATACCTTATTTTGAAATCAGGTCATAAATTACCAAAGAAAAGTAAATTAATATCATTGACCCCATTTCTAGATTCCAATGATATCTTGAGAGTAGGTGGTAGACTTGACAATTCACCGTATAGCTATAACACAAAGCATCCTATATTATTATGCAGTAAACATCATTTAACAAAAATCATATTTCATATGCATCACTTGAAACTTTTACATGCTGGACCTCAGCTTTTGTTGTCCAACATTCGCCAAACATTTTGGCCATTGGGAGGAAGGAATCTGTCTAAGTCCACAACAAGAGGTTGTTTAAAATGTTTCAGATTTAGAGCCAGCAATGTTCAGCCCATAATGGGACAGTTACCTGAATCTAGAACTACATTGGAATTCCCATTTTTACATTGTTCGGTGGACTATGCAGGCCCAGTTATGATAGCTAACCGTAAAGGTCGAGGTTGCCAACTAAATAAATCTTACCTGTCCATTTTTTTCTGCTTAGCTACAAAGGCCGTGCATTTGGAGCTTGTTACAGACCTTACGAAAGAAGGATTCATGGCCGCTCTAAATCGGTTTGTGGCTCGTCGAGGAAAGCCCCAAAGTATAACCTCCGACAACGGGACTAATTTTGTTGGTACATGTAACGAGTTGCATCGTTTCTTACAAGACTCAAATTCCCAAATTAGTTCCGAAGTGGCCCACGAAGGTATCGACTTTCTCTTCATTCCGAGCTACACCCCACATTTCAATGGTATGGCTGAATCTGCCGTTCGATCTACTAAATATCATCTTCGTAGACTTCTCCAACTTACGCATTTCACCTATGAAGAAATGCACACTTGTCTGACTCAGGTGGAAGCCATTCTTAATTCACGTCCAATCACCGCCTTAAATTCCGATCCTACAGATTTCACACCTTTAACTCCCGCACACTTTCTAATAGGACGATCACTAGTGTCTATTCCTCATCCACAGCTGACAGAACGAATAATAAGCCTTGAGAGATACAAAAGGATCGAGTATATTAAACAACATTTCTGGAAACGCTTCTCCAACGAGTACGTCACCACTTTGCAGCAAAAGACGAAGTGGCCTTCTGCATCTAGCGAACTCAAATTGGGTTCCTTAGTCCTCATAAAAGATAAGGCGCTACCTCCATTACGTTGGGCCCTGGACCGCTGCGTGGCCGTTTACCCAGGAGCTCAGGATCAAATCGCTCGAGTCGCCGATATAAGGATCAAGGGAGGAACCATTATTCGAAGGGCGTTTAATAACATTTGTCCCCTTCCAGAATCTGCTTGTTGAATCAGCTGCCTACCTATTTCAACCCGGGGAGTATGTTGGAGACAAACCGTAGCACCGCTGCCCGACCGTACGACCACAGGAGGACGACAGCGGCGAGCGGGGACCGGGGGACAAGGGATCGGTTTCGCCGGTGGCCGCCGCCCGCCTGCAGCGACTCACTCGCCAAAAATCCACGGACCAAGCGCGCGTTCTTACCGTCCTTTATAAATACAAGCACCTATTATACAGTCCGCTATTTTATTTATAA
>JADWQK010002264.1:0-26679 GCA_017933935.1 Sesamia nonagrioides
GAAGTATGTAGAGTTAATTCGTGCTATGTACAGTCAATCTCGTACCTACGTCCGGTCGGCTGCTGGCAATACCGACGAGTTCAGTGTGGCGGTAGGCTTGCACCAGGGATCGGCTTTAAGTCCGTACCTCTTCCTGTTGATTATGGGCGCTCTTACGTCGGACATCCAGGAGGAGGCACCCTGGTGCATGCTGTTCGCCGATGACATTGTTCTCGTCGGTGAAGATGGACCTGAGATCCAGAGCAGATTGGAGAAATGGCAACAGAGGCTGGAGAATGTTGGCTTGAAAATCAGCAGAACCAAAACCGAATATATGTTCTGCGATTTCGGCGGTCTCTCTACTTCTGGAGCCATAGCGCTTGATGGCGCACTTCTCCCAATCTGCTCCGACTTTCGGTATCTCGGTTCACTCGTGCAAAGCGATGGCGAAATAGATCGGACGGTTAAGCACAGAATTAACACTGGGTGGATGAAATGGTGGCAGGTCACGGGAACAATCTGCGACTCCCGCATTCCCCTTAAACTTAAGGGGAAAATATATAAAACCATGATCCGACCTGCTGTCTTGTATGGATCAGAATGTTGGGCTACGAAAGGGAAGAATGAAAGGCAATTGCATGCAGCCGAGATGAGAATGCTATGAGGGATGTGTGGTGTTACACGAATGGATAGAATAAGAAATGAGTACATAAGAGGAAGTCTGAAAGTGGCACCGGTAGCTGAAAAGTTGTGTGGAAATCGGTTGTCATGGTACGGGCATGTGTTACGGAGAAATGAGAAGAATGTCGTGAGGAGAGTCTTAATTATGAATGGTGATGGCTATAAGAGTAGGGGAAGACCAAAGAAACGATGGATGGAATGTGTGAAGGATGATATGGCTAATAAGGGGGTGACTGCCGAGATGGCTTCTGATAGGGATGTATGGAAGAAAAAGACATGTTGCGCCGACCCCAAATAAATTGGGACAAGGGCAGGAGAATGATGATGATGATGAGTCACGTTTATTCACTTTGCTCTTATAATTTTTCCAACTTCTTCGTTAAGCTGCCAAAACCCGAATGCCCGTGTTCACGCGTACCTCTCTTTTCATTCTACCGTTTCCCACCAACATCCGCAAACGGACGTTCGTGTCAACTTGAGTCAAATCCTCTTAGTCAATACACTACCAAATAGTGTATTGACCAAAAGGATCGAACATGAACGCAGACAATTGAATACTATTTAAATATAAATTATCGCAATAAATATGAATTACAATACAAGTACACCTTAAATGCTAACACTAGTTTTAAGTAATGTTTAAGTAGAGATCAATGCTTGAGTTTCCTTCTGGAATACGCACCTAAATAAAATAAAATTGTTTGATTCTCTATCCGCCATCTTACTTCTTTCATGAAAATTGAAACTAAAAAATAAGACATTGTCATTGACCTTTATTTGACCCTTTGGACAAGATGGCTGCCAAGTTGTTCACTTCTCAGACGCCAGGTGTCGCTGTCGACTGTAAAAATTGATGAAGTGATAAGTGCCCCCCATTGTTGCCGTTTTAGCGACTTTGTCGCTAGATCTGGCGGATTTTGGACGTGCTTAGCGACATTTTTTTTCGTACTAGCGACTAAAATAAATTTAGCGACTTTTTGTATGCAACGCTGGTTACCACCAATTCCCAGTAGTGGTAATGAAATTAGAAGAAGCGATGTTTTCGATATTGAAAACATAGACATATTTTAGTTCAAATTTAACTGTGGTTACTAGCAACACTACGAATACTGCTATTGGATTTTCTGAAAATCCCCTACCAGAATGACGTCAGAACAAAGCCTAAACATTTGGTTTGGATAGGTGAGTCCGTTCTTGAGTTAAAATATTACAAAGAAAGTGGCATTGATTTTTATATATACAATATGTAAAGAAAACCCTGTCCGACCCATAAGGATAATAAAGGTTAGGTAAACACTTGACCAGATATAATATAAAATTTTACATAATCATCATAGTAACAATACTAATGAATTTTGAAATAATCCTTTTTTCCCGGGAATTAATTCCAATTTCCCCGAAATTTGGTAAATTTTAAAAAAGTGACAACACCGGTATTATTATGAGCGAATAGCGACGCGACCCGCGATGCCGCATGCTTAACGATACCTAACAATACCTTCACGGATCGGACAGGGTTTTCTTTACATATTGTATATAGATTTAAATAGTAATCAAAACAAGTAAAAATTTCGGTATCTGTTGCGTCATTTTGATACGACCATTGAACAAGACACTATTCGTCCTTTCACACACCAACAAGTTTATTCTGTAAAAAAGTAAAACCTGGTTATTCCCTTCTTTCTATGAACGGTGATAATGAATTAATGAAATGAAAAATAAAGAAATAGTAAACAGTGATGAACTTAAAGGTCGAACGTCATTCTGGTAGGGGATTTTCAGAAAATCCAATAGCAGTATTCGTAGTGTTGCTAGTAACCACAGTTAAATTTGAACTAAAATATGTCTATGTTTTCAATATCGAAAACATCGCTTCTTGTAATTTCATTACCACTACTGGGAATTGGTGGTAACCAGCGTTGCATACAAAAAGTCGCTAAAAGTCGCTAAATTTATTTTAGTCGCTAGTACGAAAAAAAATGCTCAAGCACGTCCAAAACTGCTAGATTCAGCGACAAAGTCGCTAAACGGCAACAATGGGGGCACTTATCACTTCATCAATTTTACAGTCGACAGCGACACCTGGCGTCTGAGAAGTGAACAACTTGGCAGCCATCTTGTCCAGCGCGGGTCAAATAAAGGTCAATGACAATGTCTTGGCTATCGAATTTCAAAGAAGTAAGATGGCGGATAGAGAATCAAACAATTTATTTTATTTAGGTGCGTATTCCAGAAGGAAACCCAAGCATTGATCTCGCTTAAACATTACTTAAAACTAGTGTTAGCATTTAAGGTGTACTTGTATTGTAATTCATACGCTTTTTTTTATTTTTTTTTTTTGATATGGCATCTCGTAGGTAGGCTACTTTAGAGACCGTTACTACTTAATCGAACTTTTCCGAATGCCTTTAATTGGCAACAAGCTTCCAGCCAGGGCATAAAACTACTTAAAACTAAGCGACTACGCACTAAGGGCACCCCCTGTGGGGTACGGACCTCGGCTTAGGGCGTCGCTGGAGAGGACAGCAAGGGACGGCTGGATCGAAAGTTATACTTGTTGGTTTGATGACCACGGCGTTTCCTAGTACTAGCTCTGAGAAGAAACGCCGAAACAAACTCAGAGGTCATTGTTAAGACATTATTGTAATTACTGGCTCAGCTGCGGCGCGGGCTGGCCTTCATCGGACAAGGGACGGGGAAGGGGACTACTACGTGGAGCGCGTCGCGATGGACCTCGGCGGCGAGGTCGGTAGGTCGGTCTGTGTTTATGTAGTGTGCTGGTGGCCCTATTGGCCTCTTGGAGGAGGGTAATGGGGTCATCGGGGTCTGAGAGAGCATGCCGAGGGCGGCGAAGGCGGGAGATGGTGGAGGGAGTGTAATTAGCAGCCGCTGCTATGAGAGGATTGCGGTGCTTGGCAGCAGTGTCAAAGAAACGCTTGGAGAGGCGTTTCATGAACTGCTGGATGGTGGGGATTTTGAGATCGAGATGGAGGATCTCATTACGGACGAACCAAGGGGCGTTTGTGGCTTTACGGAGGAATCGGTTTTGGACTACTTGCATCCTATGGATATAACGTGGCTTGGCATGTGCGAACACTGGACAAGCGTAAGTCATAATCGGGCGTATGCAAGCTGTGTACAAGCGCATTTTGCACCTGAGCGATAGCTTGCTACGCGGGTTGAGGAGGGGGTGGAGTCGACCTAGAGCGAAGGCGGCGCGAGCGTGGACCGTCTTAATGTGCTCTGAGAATTTAAGGTTTTGATCGAGGATAACACCAAGGTACTTGGCTTGCTTCTCCCAAGGGATCGGCTTGCCGTCCATGGTGATGGGACGTGGAAGGGTGACGCTGGCCCGCGGTTTCCTGTAGAGAACCGCTTGGCTCTTAAGAGGGTTGACTTCGATCCTCCATTTCTTAAACCAGGCAGCTAGACAGTTGACTGCTCTTTGAAGATGGAGGCGAATCTGGACTGGACTGTATCCCGAGTAGTAGATGGCTGTGTCGTCTGCGAACAGAGCGACTTGAGCTTTACTGCTTTTCGGGATGTCGCTGGTGAATAGCGTGAAAATGAGGGGGGCTAATACAGAGCCCTGGGGGACACCTGCACGGATGGGGCGGGGGGAGGAGAGCGCTCCTTCGATTTTGTAGCGAAAGGAGCGGTTTGACAGAAAGTCCCGAAGGATGAGTACGAGACGGTCAGGCACACCGAGTTGGTACAGCTTGTAGATTAAGCCGTTGTGCCAGACTTTGTCAAACGCCTTCGCTATATCGAAGTAAACTACGCCTGTGTACATACCACGCAGGAAGCCTGCGTGAATGTGTTCAGTGATGCGTAGGATCTATTGCGGACAGGAGTGTTGGGTACGGAACCCGAATTGTTCTAGTGGGATAAGGCCCTTGTTCTCGGCGTAGGCTCTGAGACGCTTATATATAAGCCTCTCATAGATCTTACCGAGAACTTTGAGTAAGCTGATGGGACGGTAGCTAGTGGGTTCGGCTTTAGGCTTACCGGGCTTAGGAATGCCTATCACAGTGGCTTCTTCCCACGTTTGTGGGAAAATGTTATTACCTAATGCACCATTGAAGATGGTGGTCAAGAGGATGATCAGGTGGGCAGGGAAGAGGCGGATCACTCTGTTGGTGATGCCGTCAGAGCCGGGAGCTTTCCTGAGTTGAAGACCTTTGACGATGTCCTGCACTTCATCAGGGGTGATGGGGGGCAGGGGATCCTCAGGGTCGTCAACAGGTGGGAGGGAGGTTCTACGTTCGACTTCAGCGTCAACCTCAAGGAGATGAGCTTGGTCTACTGGTAGAAGGCTGGGGGAGCACTGGGCTTCTAGGCAAGAGGCGAGGCATTCAGCCTTGTCATCGTCATCGAAGGCGATGGAATTGTCAGGGCGAACCAGGGGAGGCATGGTCACAACTTCATTGGATTTAAGTTTCCTCTGAAGGTTCCAGAAGGCTTGATGGGTGGGCTCTAACTCATCCAGCATCTTATCCCAGCCAATTTCACGCCACTCCGATACACGTCTTTTTACAGTTCTCTGTAAATAGCGCATATGGGTTTTGTTAGCCGCGCAGGGGAATCTGCTGTAGGCACGGACCGCCGCGTTCTTCTCGGTCAACAGTTCACGCAAGTCAGCAGGGAGTTTCCAGCGACAGTCTTCTGTCACTGTAACCTCTCTTGAACATTCGTTCAGTACCGACTGTACGTGATCCGTGAACGAGTCGATCGCAGCTGTCGTGTCAGCGATAGAGTCGAGGCGTGCAGGTATGGAGTCCAAGTGGGGGGATGTGGTGGATTTCAGCCGATCGCTTACTTTCCTCCAGTCCGTTACCACTTTCTTCAGGGGTGCTAGGCCTGGGTCAGGGAGGCCAGTACGGGGAGCCAGTCGTATGATGACTGGGCGATGGTCAGACGATAGCTCTGATAGCGCTTCTATAGAGTCTAACCGTAGGTTGACGTTCTTTAGGAGCGCTATGTCGAGGACGTCTGGGGTGAATTCGGTTTGATGGGGGAAGTGCGTGGGGGTCATGGGGCCTACGACATCGAAGTTTAATCGAGTGGAGAGGGCAAGCAGGAGTCTGCCTCTGGAATTGATCCTGGTGCTATTCCAGGCAGTGTGTTTGGCGTTGAGGTCGCCCGCTATAATAACGGAGTCGCTCAACCCAAGAAGAAGGGTAATGTCATCTGCTAGGAGTTGATGGTCCTCTGCAGAGTTGCTGGGAGGGACATAGGCTGACACTAACGTGATAGGTTGGTGCCCTGTCATGCTGAGACGGCACATTGACACTTCGTCGAGAGGGGTAGCCTAAAGGGATACCAGTTATCTTTTGAAATAGATATGCAATTGCCTCAGACACCGCAGTTCGTCGTTATGAACCGCTAATGAAGAAGCACAGAGGAGGTGCGGTAGGGCTTCAGAAAGGTCTCCTGAGAAGATGTCAAATCAAAATTTCCAAGGAAGTGCTGAGGATCATTCATATTCATTATTGCGATAATTTAGACGAATAGGCTCAATTGTCTGCGTTCATGTTCGATTCTTTTGGTCAATAATACACTATTTGGTAAGTAATAACCGCATATTTGACTCAAGTTGACACGAACGTCCGTTTGCGGATGTTGGTGGGAAACGGTAGAATGAAAAGAGAGGTACGCGTGAACACGGGCATTCGGGTTTTGGCAGCTTAACGAAGAAGTTGGAAAAATTATAAGAGCAAAGTGAATAAACGTGACTCATCATCATCATCATTCTCCTGCCCTTGTCCCAATTTATTTGGGGTCGGCGCAACATGTCTTTTTCTTCCATACATCCCTATCAGAAGCCATCTCGGCAGTCACCCCCTTCTTAGCCATATCATCCTTCACACATTTCATCCATCGTTTCTTTGGTCTTCCCCTACTCTTAAAGCCATTAACATTCATAATTAAAACTCTCCTCACGACATTCTCCTCATTTCTCCGTAACACATGCCCGTACCATGACAACCGATTTCCACACAACTTTTCAGCTACCAGTGCCACTTTCAGACTTCCTCTTATGTACTCATTTCTTATTCTATCCATTCGTGTAACACCACACATCCCTCTTAGCATTCTCATCTCGGCTGCATGCAAATTGCCTTTCATTCATCCCTTTCGTAGCCCAACATTCTGATCCATACAAGACAGCAGGTCGGATTGGGGGATTTTTTTTTAAGTTTAGCCCGGCTTTGTAGGCATTATTAGAATCAGTTAACGATACCTAACAATACCTTCACGGATCGGACAGGGTTTTCTTTACATATTGTATATAGATTTAAATAGTAATCAAAACAAGTAAAAATTTCGGTATCTGTTGCGTCATTTTGATACGACCATTGAACAAGACACTATTCGTCCTTTCACACACCAACAAGTTTATTCTGTAAAAAAGTAAAACCTGGTTATTCCCTTCTTTCTATGAACGGTGATAATGAATTAATGAAATGAAAAATAAAGAAATAGTAAACAGTGATGAACTTAAAGGTCGAACGTCATTCTGGTAGGGGATTTTCAGAAAATCCAATAGCAGTATTCGTAGTGTTGCTAGTAACCACAGTTAAATTTGAACTAAAATATGTCTATGTTTTCAATATCGAAAACATCGCTTCTTGTAATTTCATTACCACTACTGGGAATTGGTGGTAACCAGCGTTGCATACAAAAAGTCGCTAAAAGTCGCTAAATTTATTTTAGTCGCTAGTACGAAAAAAAATGTCGCTAAGCACGTCCAAAATTCGCCAGATCTAGCGACAAAGTCGCTAAAACGGCAACACTGGGGGGCACTTATCACTTCATCAATTTTTACAGTCGACAGCGACACCTGGCGTCTGAGAAGTGAACAACTTGGCAGCCATCTTGTCCAAAGGGTCAAATAAAGGTCAATGACAATGTCTTATTTTTTAGTTTCAATTTTCATGAAAGAAGTAAGATGGCGGATAGAGAATCAAACAATTTTATTTTATTTAGGTGCGTATTCCAGAAGGAAACTCAAGCATTGATCTCTACTTAAACATTACTTAAAACTAGTGTTAGCATTTAAGGTGTACTTGTATTGTAATTCATATTTATTGCGATAATTTATATTTAAATAGTATTCTTAATGTCTGTGTTCATGTCCGATCCTTTTGGTCAATACACTATTTGGTAGTGTATTGACTAAGAGGATTTGACTCAAGTTGACACGAACGTCCGTTTGCGGATGTTGGTGGGAAACGGGAGAATCAAAAGAGGGGTACGCGTGAACACGGGCATTCGGGCTTTGGCAGCTCAACGAAGAAGTTGGAAAAATTGTAAGAGCAAAGTGAATAAACGTGACTATCCTGAAGAACTTGTATTCTCATTTTTGACCTGTTAAAAGGTCAGAAGTGGGATTCCACCAAAAATCCAACGTTTTGGTGAAAACTTTACGCCTACTTAAAAAGGTAGGTAGTTGAATCTTCCTTTTAATACATTATTTCGCTATCGCAACGTTAATTAGTCTGTAGTTTCAACTATGTAAGTAAACGGTTGGACGCCTGAATATGGGTTGTAAGTACACCGCTGATTAGCCTTTATCAATAACATATTTACCATGATTGTGACTAGTTTGGACCGAACGGCCAATAGGCGGTCCAACCTGATCCCAATTATCAACCGTCGATAACTGACAAAAATGTGTTCGCCGATTAGGGGGCAGGTATACCTTTAGAAACTGAATCTGTTGTTGTGTGTTTAAGTGGTGAGTCAGGGGTATTGATTTGAAAGCGACGGAATATTTTTTAATTTCGTTATTTGATTATAATGTCTAAATTACGAATATTTTATTTAAATCGAAGTTTTTAAACTAAATATAGGATACTTAATTTTTTTTTGCGGTACCCACATGTTGTAGTTTTATGTTTCACAGAATTACCGTTGTAAAGACTCACTAATACGATTTATTCTTTTACCTACTTCGTTTTCTAGACAGCGTTTGCTTGTTCGTTTTTTTTTTTTTTTATATTTTCAGCTAAGCAACAAAATGCCTAGCCATCAATTGCACAAACGTATAAGAGGCTGTAATGAGTCCGGCAGTGAATCTGAGTCACCTACAGAGAGTCTACGTAGTCGCAGATCGCGCCGTAAGCATTCGACCCAGGAAGTCTAGGGACTTTATTTTCCCAACGGCAACACTGGTGCCCCCCCTGTTCAAGGTGATGGCACTGTGCAGTGCAGGTGAAGCAGCCGGGGTCAACTTTGTATGGAAGCCCTTAGAATACCTACAAGGGCTGAATTTTGGGCGATGTTACTATATAAATTAATATCTCAATTTATTTGTATGGCAACACTCTTGAATCACGTGACCGATCATGGCGTCCCATTGAGATAGAAATATAAGGAGATGCTGTTGTCAAGCTATACAATTTTTCATTATACATATGTATGTAATTTAGGGTACAAAACCGTAATACATTATTTTGTCTCTTTTTTTCAACAGTACATTTGCATTTGGCAAAAGAGACAAATATATTTTTGTTACTGCGGAATTATGGTAACACTATTAAAATGAACTGACAGTTGTTGGCAGCGTGCCAACGCCGGCCATCTTAGGTTACAATTTCGTGGTAGTTGTGCTGTCAACGGGATACGTAACTTAACGAAAATTAATTTTTTTTATAATATACAAGACATTTTAAAGTGGATTTGTAGTGTACCGTGTGACAAAACTATTACTTAATATGCCTGCGTGCTGTATTGTTATGTGTGGTGCCAGAAACAACAGAAATCAAGCTCAATTGACGTTTCATAGGTTAGTTACCTCTTTTCTAGCTAAATCACCATTTGTCATTCTAATTTTCAAACTAAAATGAACCATGATTACTTATTAGTCGTTAAATTACTAAATACACACTTATTTACACTATATAAGCACGTTTCTCTTTATTGTAAATGTTTATTTGTTTACGTAATTTGCTGACATATGTTAGGGTTGTCCAAAATTTTTTTTTAACCGACTTCATAAAAAGGAGGTTTTCATTTCGAACTGTTATGTATGTAATATTTTCAAAAATGTCTATATCAGCGTTTGAACAAATGTGCCGAATTGTTTAAGTGTAGTATGTAAATATGTATGTGTGTTTTTATGTTTGTGTTCGCATATCTCTGGAACTATTAGTCCGATTTCGGTATTCTTTTTTATATATTAGACATTGTTCAACTTAGTGAATACTGCAAGTTTCATCAAAATCGGTTCAGTAGTTTTTGAGATAGGGAATTTTAACTATTTCGCTTAAAATGAAGAAATAAATTATTTTAAATAAAAATAAAACAGCTTTCAAAGTCGGTGCCAATATGTTAGATGCGCAGGGTGTAGCGGGGACCAACATATGTACTTGGTTTAGCACCGATTTCAATTATCTATTATTGGGTGTGTTTTGAAGGCGGTTTTATTTTTATTTAAAATATTTTTTTTCAATTTGTCACTTTAAAGGAAGAAATATGATATTTTAAATAAAAATAATTTAATTATCTATCTACTCAATTATTTTGATAATAGATATTGATTTTATCTTTTGTTTATAGATTCAAACAGAAGAAGAACATATAATACATGTTTACCACATGCAAGAACATTGTGCAAGCGGTATGTTACGTGGGTAACAAATGTCTTGCCATGGCGCCTCCGCCGGGCCGGAACAAGTGGGTTAGACCAAAGAAGTGCTGGCTTGACGTTGTAAGAGATGACATGCGTGCCAACAAGTTCTTACCACAGGATGCTAAGATCGTGCGAAATGAAGGAGAATGTGCAGGAAAGCGGACCCCGGGCTCCAACGCGAAAGCCGCGGATGCAACCGGGATAAACGCTGAGATGATGATGATGATGACGACGGGATACAAATGACGTCATAGATCACCTTTTAAAGGCGGGCGAACCCGCTTATGGAAGTTAGTAGTTTAATAAACGAATATATTTAAAAAATATAAATGTATTTTATTATTATTGCACCTTTTGCACTTAATAATGTCTATACAATATAATTACACTTAGATACTTTCAAACAAGGATCATAATTGAGAGGAGGGAGGGAGAGGACCCTTTTATCTAGTAACCCAATCAAAATAGACATTTGACTTAGCCAAAATTCAAACTTTCTTTATTAAAATAGATCGTGGAGTATAGCTACGGGGGAAACCACGTTATAAAAATGCGCCAAGTACACACATTTCCGCACCACTTATGAGTTAATCATAGGTGGTGCGGAAATGTGTGCATATTATGTAAAATATGAATTTTCTAATGCTGCTTCTCATCCCATGCAGACTGTAAAAACCGGTCGAGGGAATTGGCCAAGTTTAAGAATCATTTCATTAAGCGATGAGGTTAGCAACCCATCACTATTTTGATTCCATTTTCTATCTATGCCTATGCACCTACCAACGCGCTAAACGTGGCTTTTGTTCTTATAACCTCAAGCTCTGTCTACCCCGTAAGGGATAAAGACGTGACATTATGAATAAATGAATAAGTACTTTATCTAAGAAGCCGACAGAAAACGAGAGAATTAAAATAATTATATAACAGACAGACTATATTAAAAAATTATAATAATAAAAAATAATAATATATTAAAATCTTTGGAAACAAATACACAGTGACAGCCCTAGAAAGAGGCGGCCATATTATGTTCGAACAAATGTCAAACGATGGCACGTTTTTTCTGTAGGTATTTCACGTCTATATACTAGAAGTCTATGTGGCGTCCGCTTAAACAATATGGCGTCACCCTATGTAATCACAATTCCATATTTCATCGATTTGCTTGTAGTTAAGTGCTATAATAGTTGAGTCGAGCTCTGCTCCTCCGTTTTATGTGTTGCAAAGTTCCGCGAATGCGAATCGTGGTTAGTGTTAGCGCATTGTGAGATAGTGACTCTAACATTACTGTTGTTTTTCGTGAGACATTGACTCTGAACCAATGATCCTGAACCTATTTATTTTGTGGCTGTTGTGACCAGTGTTTGTTTTGTGAACCTCAGTTCTGCCATGGCAGATGCGATGATGATGATACGAAATTTATAAAATTTATCATGTAATATATAAAATATTGGCTAAACAATACTTTTATTTCCAATCTCTTTTCCCAGATAAAATATAGGGACTAGAATTGAATCTAGCACGTTGATAACGTTTTACAATTTATGTTATATTGTTATTTCTTAGGACCGGCCGCACATTGCGTTCTGTATGTAATTTGTATGGACGGCGCCCGTTAGATTTTTTTCTATTACAAAGTTTTTTTCTCTATGCTAGATTCATTCTATTTTCCGTTTCTGATACATTCAGATCGGGAGGGTGGTCTCGAGAGGAGGAAAATATCTCGAGGCTGCACTCCTGGTCTGGATGTGTATTATAATGTTAAAACTTAAAATACAATAGTCATCATGAAGTGGTTTAAATTTCCCGCCCTACTACGCCGACATAGTTTACTTGGGCTAAAGTAAGATGGCAGCACTTCCAAACTAAAATTCGTTCCTACTTTTTTTGTATGAAGTTGACCTTCTTCTCCGATAGGAGTAATTGTGTTCTGTGGGTAGTGATTACTTGCTCTGTGGTTACTCTTTGATTATCAGGAGTAATTGTGTTCTGTGATTATAAAGTACAAACCCCGGTGAAGGGAAGGGCTGCCGTCTGATTTAGACATATTTATAGATTGTGTTCATCTCATTGATATAATATTATATATTATCATTGGTTCATCTTCATTCCCAGCAGTTCACAAACCAATAAACCCTAGCAAACTCACTGTAATTTAATAATTTTACATTGAGTTTAATTTAAAACGTAGTGATCACTTGCTCAGTGATAACTGATAGATTTTATGTAGATACTGATAGCCTGTGCTGACTGCTGAGTACCTACCTATTATGCAGTCTCGTGGAAGTGACTGGAGTTGCATACCAGTGTGCCTATCGATTACAACTCGAGGAATTGGTCTTAATTTATGTTATTTTTATGCTACAGCTGAGTTCACTTCTCGATACTCGAGGAAAGATCTCCCAGATATATATGCTGTTTACCGGGCTCTGCTCGCTGTTGTTGAGATGAAATTATCTAGGTTAGGCTGGCCTCCAAGAAATATCGAACACGTCTATGAATGCAAACTATTCCACGAATATGGATATAAATTTATTTTTATTCCTTCAATTTTAAAAAGAATAATAGATACAATCGGAAAACTTGATTGTGAAGATGGGTGTTATTTTTCCGGTAATGTCCAAAAACACCGAAATCGATGGTAAAGTTATGCCAAGACCTGAGAATATCCTTCTATCTAATCTTAGAGCAACAGTTATGGCATTGGCAGATTCAAATAACTGTGAGACTGCGGTGTTATAGAAAGAATTTTTATCAAAACAATCCAATACCAGCAGCTAAATGGGATCAAAATGATTACACCTTAATGAATGCTGATGCGATCATACCAGCTGAATATGATTATGATAAAGATCTATTGCAGGATATAATGGCACTGGAGTCCTTATATGAATATTGCAGGTTTGAGAATACTATAAAACCGATCTTTGCAATACTGAAGGAAATGTTTCAAGTCTAATGGGCAGTCAGATGAGTGGACTACGAACACCTGATCTAACATCTGAAAATCTTACTGATTATTACTCCAGAGCAGTCCCTGAAAATGATGTATCTAGATTCTACAGCCCTATCAATTTAAAATGAAGATGAAAAAGCGCAGAGCAACTATGTTACTGGGAGAAGAGCCAATTAATATTGAAAAATGCCCACATCATTCTGTATATGCTTCTGGCTCAAAAGCTCTAAACCCTTTTCTTATTTATAGTTACAGGCAAGCTACAAGGCAAATGTTTTAAAATAAGTAATAACTGATGTATTTAATTCCCATTTAGTACTCTTAGAAGAATCAAAGCTACTATTGCTCAGCGCAAAAACAAGCACTGAAATTTCGTGAAAATGATGAAAAGAAAGCAGATTCCATGGTTCAAATGCCAGTCCGCTCGCACATCTCGGCGAAGATCACTGTCTACTATCAGGGAGTCTGGAATTTGTGACACAGACTTTAAGTTAGTAATTATGCTCTGTTTTTATATTAATTTTGGGTTTTAATAAGTACCTAATCTTACTTGAAATAATTTTACTTGTTTTAAAGATATCGCCCATTGAAAGCGTGGGAAGACAGGGAGAAAATGAAGGAAAGGTTAGCTAACACTATGGCATATGGGATGACCCCACAAGCGCTCACAACCATCAATGATTAAAAACCACAGCCCAAGTTGCCAACTTCCAAAGAAATATGGAATGAATGTAAGACCATCATGATGAATCTTTGTATTCCATTTAATAACTACTAGATTTACACTTACCTTTGTTTGCATGAAATTTGCCCAAGATATCACTTCTATTTGCTTTGCATTCTTTCAGCCTTATTTCCTTTTGCATGGGTTCTAATGGCCAAAATGTAATGGTAAATTAAATATTACCATGCAAAAATATTTTCTCAAACCGACTGCACTTACATATAATATAATTATAAAGAACACCCCGTCCGACCCATAAGGATAATAAAGCTTAGGTAACACATGACCAAATAAAATATGAAATTTTCATAATCACTGTAACAACAATAATAATGAATTATGAAATAATCTTTTTTCATGAATTAATGCCAACTTCCCAAAATTTTTATTTATAATTTACATTTAAAAAGTGACAACACCATTTTCGACGGTGTTATTATGAGCGTTGTGACCACGTGCCGTGTGCCCTGCCCTCCTTCGCCCGCGCATGTATTGCCTACCGCACATATATTAAAGTTACCTCCTTTTGTGAAATAATATCAATTTTTTTTGGGGGAGCTTTTTTTAAATTTTGCCTGACTTTGTAGGCATTAGTAGAATCAGTTATCGATACCTAACAATACATTCACAGACAGGGTTTTCTTTATTATATACTAGCTTTCCGCCCGCGTGGAGTTCGGTTATATCCGCTTTTTAGATTTCTCAGTGTTTCTCTACTATATTATGCATTTATTATACATACAAACCTTCCTTAAGAATCACTCTATCTATTAAAAAAACCGCGTCAAAATCCGTTGCGTAGTTTTAAAGATCTAAGCATACATACGGACATACAGCGAAAGCGACTTTGTTTTATACATACATACGGACATACAGCGGAAGCGACTTTGTTTTATACTATGTATTGATAGTATTTGCACCTATGTACATGCAAACAAACAAATAGGATTATAGTAAAGGGAATCAGTTTGTAGAGAATTGATTTTTGATTGACTTCTTCTTCTATACTGTGTTAATATTTACAGTGGTAACTCAAATTCGAGAACGTACCGAATGGCTTGCGGAAATGGAGTATTTGGGTCAGGCAGGCCCACACCGGGACATTATAAAAGATCAGATTGCAGAGAGGATGCGTGCCTTGGATGCTTTGGGCATTGATGGTAGTGAGTGCTCCACACCGAAATCAGTAGCATCTGTATTTACATTAAGATACCAGGAACCGGAACCAGTTGCTCGGGGTCTTAACTCATCAGGTAATTATTTGCCTCAATTAATCTAACATTACAGTATAAATGCTTAACACTAAGCATTTTGTGTGGCAAAGTCACCCTGAGCGAAATGAAGCATTGAATAAAATAAAACCCTAAAATTCACATCTTGCTTGTATTCCACTAACGGTTCCACTCAGACTCGTAAGTAGCAGAATCATGGAATAACCCATTACACTTGGACTATAATTAAATAAAGTGCCCATGAGATACAAAATTTCTATAACTCACATATTGTTGAACTGTCAAAATGAAACCCTGCTTTTAAATGTATTACTAAAATCCATTGGCGAGGCATGGGCCATGCTTGCCTCCTTTTGCGAGGATGTCATGTCTGCAAAGGAGATGAAAACTATGAAAAGAGCCGAGCAGAAATAGAAGCCACTTCTTCTTTCCCCCCTCCCGCAGGAGAGGGTGGACCAGGGGCAGTGTTTCACGTGAGCCGCTCGAGAGTGGGTGCAAGCATTGCGCAAATGGTCGCACAGTGAAATGGGACTCGGTGAGAAACAGCGGGTCGACACTTGGCGAGGGTGCGGTGAATGCTTAATATGCGAGTCCCGCACTCCCGGCCCTATAATTCTCACCAAGCTCCATAAAGAATAGAGATAAACAAACCAATTTAGGGTTATCACAACTCACGTTTTACAAATCTCCTGTTATTTACATGATTATCGACTTTTACATGCTAACTATTTATTAACAATTCCTATTGCAGCATTTTTCAATAGAATCACTAAAATAACATGCATAATAACTTGGTATTTCGCAAACCATTAAAAAGTCGACATTCATTTTATGTGACAGCCCTACAAAAAAATAAAGATGGATGAAATCCAGGCATTAAACACATTTTGTGGAATTCAACCAATGGATGAAGTTGAGGCATTTGTCAATACGATTTTGCGTATTTTAATTACTTTCAAATCAACTGCATAACACATGCATTGTAATAATTTCAAGTATCGACTAAGTCTAATATATGTATATGTATCAAAAAATTTAACCCATTAGGAAATTAGCTTACATGTGTGTCATATTTCATTCAAATCGGTTAAGCGTTCTATGCAAATCATAACAAACTAATAAACTATTTACATTAGTAGGAAGTAGAATTATTACCTATTATTACTTATTATGAAAATCATCTATCTAGAAACAGTTGTTAACATCTGTCTTTTAGGCGTAAACTACTCGTTGCCTAGCAACGGTCTGTTTACCTCTATTCCTTATCGAATTTGGCCGACATAATCGCGGTGGTTTTAGCCGGTAAGATTCCGGCATACCTTTCTGTCACCCTTACGATGTCAACGAGGATTTCCACTGCAAAACAAAAAAAAAAAGGGTAAATGTGTAACACACTATCAGTAACAATGGGTTTTATTTTGACTGTTCATCATCATCAACCTTTTTATCGTCCCACTGTGTGCTGGGCACAGGCCTCCTCTCCTCTCCTCCTCTCTCTGATCGACCCGTCTCGGGGCCGCGGCTGGGTTGCTGCGGTCTCGGGCGGCATCGTCATCGTGGGGGCGTATTTTTCCCCCAACAAGAGTCTCGCCGACTTCGAGGGGTTCCTTGTCGAGTTGGGCGCCGTCGTAGGCCGCTATCACCCTCGTTCCGTTATAGTGCTCGGGGATCTCAACGCCAAGTCATCGGCGTGGGGATCTCCGGTCACGGACCCTCGGGGCGAGGTGCTAGCGGAGTGGGTGGTGACGACCGGTCTGGTCGTCCTGAATCAGGGCTCTGTATACACGTGCGTGCGGCAGAGGGGCGGGTCGATAGTGGACGTTACTTTCGCTAGCCCCTCTGTTGCCAGCCGTGTCCATGATTGGCGTGTCGCCGTGGAGGTGGAGACGCTGTCGGACCATCGGTATATCCGGTTCGACGTCTCCGCCCAGACCGCGAGCGGCCGCCATCCAAGAGCCCCGATTAACAACGGCCCGCGCTGGGCGCTGAAGCGCCTCGACAGGGAGCTACTCGAAGAAACTGCCATGGTCCAGTCCTGGATTTGGGAGTCGGCGACGGACGGCCCCATCGACGTCGAAGCGGAGGCGCTGCGGTTTCGCGGGGCGATGACGCAGATCTGCGACGCGTCCATGCCCCGCGTCCGCCAACAGTCCGCGCAACGTGTACTGGTGGAGCGACCACCTTGCGCGGTTGCGCGTCGAGTGCGTCGCGGCTCGCCGCCAGTACACGCCCTACCGGAGACGACGTCGACGGGATCCCGTCGAGGAAGCCGCGCGGTATGGGGTGTACCGCGCGGCCCAGGAGACTCTGTGGCTGGCCATCGACGACTCTAAGTCGCGGGCCAGGGAAGAGCTGCTGGGGTCCCTAGATCGGGACCCGTGGGGGTGCCCCTACCGTTGGGTACGGGGCAAGTTGCGTCCCTGGGCGCCCCCACTGGTACAAAGTATGCAACCCCAGCTGCTAGAGGCGGTGGTATCCACCCTCTTCCCTGAGCGGGCGGGACATGTTCCCCCGGCGATGGTCTCACCCTCAGCCACAGACTCTCCAGAAGAGGAGGGCACCGATGTCCCCGAGGTGACGCAAGCAGAGACGGGAGCGGCTGTGTCGCGGCTCCGGGCCAAGAATAAAGCGCCCGGACCCGACGGAGTTCCTGGCCGAGCTCTCGTCCTGGCTCTGAAGGAGCTAGAGCCCCAGCTGAGGGGGCTCTTCACGGCATGCTTCGGGCAGGGTCAGTTTCCCAGTGTGTGGAAGGAGGGGAAGCTGGTCCTGCTCAGGAAGGAGGGGCGCCCCGCGGACTCGCCGTCCGCGTATCGGCCCATGGTGCTGCTCGACGAGGCGGGCAAACTTTTTGAGCGTATAATCGCAGATCGCCTCGTCGGCCACTTGTGCGGAGACGGGCCGAACCTGGACGACAACCAGTTCGGTTTTCGTCGGGGGCGTTCCACCATAGACGCAATCATGCGCGTTAGAGCCCTGGCGGAGGATACGGTATCCCGGGGTGGGGTGGTGTTGGCGGTGTCTTTAGACATTTCCAACGCCTTCAACACCCTACCCTGGAGCTGTATTAGGGAGGCCCTGAAATACCATCGGGTGCCTCCCTACCTCCGCCGTATAGTAGGGGCTTATCTGGAGGATAGATGCGTCATCTATCGGGGACGTGACGGTGCCGGTCGGCACCAAATGTCGTGCGGTGTTCCACAGGGATCGGTCTTGGGACCGCTCCTGTGGAACATCGGTTACGACTGGGTGCTGAGAGGCGAGCTCCCGTCGGGCGCCGACTTGACGTGTTATGCGGACGACACGCTTGTCACTGCCCGGGGGAGCTCGCACAGGGAAGCGACGTTGATAGCCACAGCTGCGGTGTCACAGGTGGTGACCCGCATCCGGCGCCTGGGCCTGGAGGTGGCCCTTGACAAGTCGGAGGCCATGGTTTTCCATGGCCCCCGGCGTGCGCCGGCGCCGGGATCACATATCGTGGTCAGTGGTGCCTGGATAGCTGTCGAGTCCACCATGAAGTATCTGGGATTGGTGCTCGACAGCCGATGGGAATTCGGACTCCACTTCCGGCGGCTGGCGCCCAAGCTGATGGGTGCAGCAGGCGCGCTGTCAACGTTGCTTCCCAACATGGGGGGCCCGAGCGCCGCCTGTAGGCGGTTATACGTAGGAATCGTGCGGTCCATGGCCCTGTATGGGGCCCCTGTGTGGGCGATGGACCTGACGGCCGGAACACTCGCCATTCTGCGCAAGCCGCAGAGGGCAATGGCCGTCAGGGTCGTCCGCAGGTATCGCACGATTTCCTACGAGGCGGCTTGCGTCCTGGCCGGATCCCCGCCCTGGGACCTAGAGGCGAAAGTACTCGCGTCATTATACAGATGGCGCGAGGAAGAGCGGACACGGGGCTCCAGTCCGGCGCAACGGCAGATCGAGCTGCGCCGAGAGGAGCTCCGTCAGGTCCTGGTGGCGGACTGGCGGCAGAGGCTTATGCGCCCTACCGTCGCCGGCCTCGCTACCGTCGAGGCGATCCGGCCAATACTCGACGACTGGCTCGGGAGAAGGCACGGCTCCCTGTCGTTCAGGGTGACGCAGGTGCTGTCGGGGCACGGCTGCTTCGGCAAGTACCTGTGTCGCCTAGGCAAGGAGCCGGACGCTCGGTGCCACCACTGCGTCCAATGCGGGGAGGATACGGCGCAGCACACGCTCTCCGAGTGTATAGCTTGGGAGGAGCAGCGCCGTGTCCTCACAAATGAAGTAGGAGGCGACCTGACGCTGCCGGCAGTAGTGCGGAGGATGGCCGGCAGCGCAGAGTCGTGGGATGCGGTGGTGTCCTTCTGCGAGGACGTGATGTCGCAGAAGGAAGCCGCGGAACGGGAGAGGGAGATCTCAACTCCCTTCCCGGGCCGCAGAAGACGCACCGGGCGCCGAAGAAGGGCGGATAACGCCCTCTTCCGCCCCCCATGAATGGGTCCAGGGGCGAGGGACATGGGGAAGTCCCGCCCCCTATTCGATGGACCCCGAGGCGGAGGCGCGCGCGAGTGTCAGCGCGCGCCTCTGAGGCGATGCACGGGGTAGCTTAACACCCCACTACCCCGTGCTGGAGACGCACGCCCGGACAGACCAGGCCAGCACGAGAGTGTGGGGCTGCGGAAGAATTTAGACTCCCGCGGCCCCACGCGCGCTTGTGATAGAAGAGACACCGGGGTGGTTTTAGTCAGTAAAAGTCTGACAGACCCCGTCGCCCACCCTAGGGCGACGGACATCCTATGAGGATTTCCACCCCGAAAAAAAAAGGCCTCTCATACAGAGAAGGGTTGAGCGTAATCACCACGCTTGCTCAATGCGGGTTGGCGATTTCAGACTTAAAGTCCAGGTTTCCTCAAGATGTTTTCCTTCACCTTCAGTCATAGGTGTCCAAGAAATATTTAGAAAGTAAATATAACTTTAGAAAAGTTACATTGGTACTTGCCTGACCTGGAATCGAACCCGCGCACTCATACTTGAGAGGCTGCTGATTATGCGCAGATAGATTTTTCGAACATATGGAGCAATAAATTAGCTTTAGGTATGCTTAAAAATTATTAAAATTCAGAATTATTATAATCAATACTGTATTACCCAATTTGGGTGTGTAGTAGGGTTGTAACGGAGCTTCGCCTCCGCTTCCGTTACTGCGGAAGTTCCGCAAGAAATCGTATCTTCGCTTCCGCCTCCGCCTCCGCACAATTTTTGCGGAGTTATAACGGAGGTTTATTTACGTATTTATAAAATAAATAACGCTCGACAACCGTCCGGCCGCGTTTGAGCGCGAAATGGTCAAGAATCAACTAGTGCGAGGCGGGAATGCGGCAAACACAATTTGTTTTTCCTTAATTTTTATTACAAGAAGGTAATATTTTTTTTACCAAGTATACTACTATTAATGTACGTACCTATTTAAAATAAAAATTTTGTTTAAATTTTTTCTATATGTACTTTCACCTCCGCCTCCGCCTCCGTTAAGTGTTAACCTCCGCGTCCGCGGAGGTGAGACTCGCAGCCAGCAGTCTCGAAGCCTCCGTTACAACCCTAGTGTGGAGCAATAACCCAACAAAAAGTACTAGGCTTGCAATATAGAATTTCATAGTTTTATGAAGTGTTTGTTGCCTTTTATATATTTATAATTTACTTTTTATTATATAATCTTATCGTTATATATAATTCTGCTGTACGTGTGTATGTCATTGAACTCCTCCTAAACGGCTTGACCGATTTAAATGATTTTTTCTGTACCTATGCGTTTGAGTGGCGCCGTGGATGGTTTAGATTCACAAATCAGCCCGGCTGTTGGCGCTGATTGCTTGAAAAAGTAAGTGATCTCGGAAACGTTGTTTCGACTTCTCAAACAGTTTTGTGCTACCCTGGTACCTTGCACTTCTACAAACTAGGCTCAATAAAAGTTCTTCCATGTAATTATTATGGTTTAATGATGAACGATCTTCTTGTTTCAGCTTCTCCTAACCTTTTGTGCTACCCTGGTACCTTGCACCACCACAAAGTAGGCAAAATAAATCTTCTTCCATCTATAATTATAATACAACATTATTTTTCAAGAACGACTGAACCGGTTTTGTTTAAAATTGGTAGGAAGAGGTAGCTAAGAACTGGAAGAAGGACATAGGATACTTTTTATCCCGTTCCCGTAGAAATAAATGAGCTTCATTGTTTCGACTTCTCCTACAGTTTTGTGCTACCCTGGTACCTTGCACCTCCACAAAGTAGAAAAAATGAAATTTCTGCTATGTATCATTGTGATTTAATGATGAAATGTTACGAGCAGACTACAAGGTGAAGGAAAACATCTTAAGGAAACCTGAGTTTGAAATCACCAACCCGCATTGAGCAAGTGTGGTGATTACGCTCAATCCATCATCCAATCCTTATGAGAGGAGAGCTATGCCCAGCAGGGGGACGATAAAAAAAGGTTGATGATGATGATGATGAGCATCATTGTTCCGACATCTACGCTTTTTTGTTACCCTAATTTAAAAAGTAAAAAATAAGATCATGTGATATTGCCTTTAAGGCGGAACAAAGTTCGCCGGGTCAGCTAGTATTATATAAAATCTTCTATCTCAGTGTTTGTCCACGGACTCCTCCAAAGCGGCTGAACCGATTTTAATGAAATTTCGTATATACATTCGTTGGGCATAGAGAATAAATAGGTTTTTATCTATTTTTTATAATGCTACTAATTACGCGGGTAGAACCGCGGGGCGCAGCTAATGTGTAACTTTAACAAGAACCGTGACTTTTTATTACAGGTTGTCTCTGTAAAAGATCGCTCTTAGCGTTAAGACAGACAGTCCATTAGCGCCGACTCTCTTGTTCTCCAAACTAATTTTAATTAAGTGCATCTTTTTCGTTCGATTTCATTAAGAAAAGGATAGAAGATAACCTTTTAGTTTAATCTTGTCAAATTAAGATATTCCATAGACAGTTTAGATGCGATTATAAACATGGCGACCAAAAATACATCAATTTACATCAGGCGAGTAATAATTTGACAGGTCTAAACTAACATATTATGTTCTGTCCTTTTCTTAATGAATCTATACTAATATATAAAGCTGAAGAGTTTGTTAGTTTGTTTGAACGCGCTAATTTTAGGAACTACTGGTCCGATTTGAAAAATTCTTTTTGCGTTGGATATAGAGATGGGCAGAGGGTTTAAACCCAATGGGTGGAAATGGGTTAAGACCGGGTTTTTTGGGTTTAAACGGGTTTAAACCCGAATAAAAACCCAAGAAGCGGGTCTTTATTTATTACTATCACTAATATCTTTGATTGTGGAAATATTTTATATTGTAGCTGTTTATTGTCCCATAATAAATAAAATAAAATGAAATAAACACGACTTAGGTACTTCTAGTGTTTTTTGGAGTATAAACATCACTAATAGTGGTGCATTTAAGATCACAGAAAGTTTGACCACTTCCTCTTCGAATGTGATATTTCAACTGTATTATTTATACAAGTATTTCATCACAGTCCATTCATTGTATGATCAAGCCTATTTTAAGGCGATAGATACCCTCGAGCGGCCAAAAACGCTCATCTTTCAAAGTTTATTCCTCCAGAATGCCTTGATCAAAAATTTTGAAAAAAATATATTATAATCATAGATTCAAGCACAACATATTTATTGTTTAATATTTTCTATACGACCTATATTTACGTCAAAAAAAAATATTTCTACATGGCGTTTTTTAACCTTTAAATCGATATTTCTCTGTAAGCGCTTAGACTACTTAAAATATTCTTACTCCCAGTAACGTGTACCTGTAAGAACTATAAAATCATAGTTCTATTTTAAAATTGATGAAATATTTAATAAGAAAAGTAATAAAAATGAGTGTCCGTACGAGTTTCCGCCTTGCAAGGTTCAGAGGGGCTCTATGCGGGACGCGGGCGCGGGTCGGCCGGCAGTCTCGCGCCAGCGCTCGTGAGAGGAGGCTGTGTCACTTTTTGCTCCGCGCACCCTTGGATAATAATGTAAAGACATGCTTCAGAAGCGGGGAAAATAATAACGACGTATTATGATCCAGTACAAGTCTGTTTAATTAATGATCAACAGTACAGACATCAGTAGCTTTTATACACCATTGAGTCAAAACACTAACGAATAGTCACAAAACTAATAGACAACGGAAACGGAAATTATCAGGTATTGAATTAAAATTAAGAAAAAGTTAATGGTAACGCTAGTAATTGTCAATAATTGTGTACAGATATTTGGATTAACGTAAAATGTCGAAAGTTGTTTATATTTATTTATTTGAACAATGCTTGATTCAATAAATAAATATCCGATGGGCGGGAAGACTAATGCTCGGTAGGATTTTATAATAAGAGTTGGCGGCAATCGGATGTTGCATCTATAATTCTAAAGTTAAAAATAATAAAGAAAATAATCTAATTATAAGACCGGTAGTGTACTTCCAAGTGTGATTTTAGAATAAACTAAGGTTTTAAAATCCTCCTAGGTAATTTAAAGTAATCATAATAAATTTAAATTAACATAAATAATTACGCAACCTAGATGAGAAGCGGAAGCCATAACACTAAGTACTTCGAGTGCAACGAAGTATTTTTAGTGATTTTGTGTATAATTATTGGATGTTTGCATTTATTGCCGCGCTGGGACGCTTTACGTGATTTTATATGATGTTTTATTTTGATACTAGTTTTCCGCCCGCGGCTTCGCCCGCGTGGAGTTCGGTTATATCGTGCTTTTCAGATTTCCTTCGAGAACACCAAATTTTTTCGGGATAAGACAAAAACAATGCCCCTATCATTTAATCCGGATTTCTAACTTTACGGCTACAAAATTTCAATCAATCGGTTCAGTAATTACAGTGTGAAAGCAGAACAAACAAATAAACAAACTCACTTTCCCATTTATAATATTAGTATGATTCGGTTATATCGCGCTTTTTAGATTCCTTCGGGAATATCAAATTTATCCGGGATAAAAAGTAGCCCATCATTTATTCCGGACCTCTAACTTTACGTCTACAAAATTTCAAAGCAATCGGTTCAGTAGTCACGGCGTGAAAGCGGAACAAACAAACAAACAAACTCACTTTCCCATTTATAATATTAGTATTTTCTAGATTCTGATCAGTGCAAACAGTTTTGACTTCTGTGAGTAAGTGTAAATATTAGCCCTTAGTATTTATTGCCGCGCTTGGACGCTTTATGCGATTTTTTGAGTTTATTTTGAGTTCATTTTAGACGATTTTTTTTTTAATTTTCGAAAAAGATTTATTGCATAGTGTAGGGGGTGTCAAGAGGGTAACTTCTTATACGGGTCATTTTTTTTTAAATTATAAATTAGCGCTTGACCGCAGTCCGGCCTGATGGTAAAGTGGTACGATCGTTGATGGTAAAGCGTGCTAGTTTATTAAGAGCCTATTCACTCTAGCCTTGAAGACACTCAAATTGTAGTGTGAAGGAAACACCGCCGCTGGCAAATTGTTCCAGTCCCTCGATGCATGCGGTATAAAAGAGGAAGCGAAACGCTTTGTCCGGATCGTAGTGGTGTTAACAACGTAAGGGTGGAAACTCACCGTACGACGGGTCGTCCGATGGTGGAACGGAGATGGGGAATAAAATCATGCAATTCCCTCGCTTACTTATAATGCATCCTATAGAACATAGAAAGGCTAGCTACTCTACGCCAGTGCTCTAGGCTTTGGAGACCATCTCGAGTTAAATCAGTGTCACCAATCAGCCTCTTCGCACGCCTCTCCACTGAATCCAAAGTCGCCAGGTGACACTTAGCAACATCAGCCCAAATGTGGCTGCAGTACTCTACATACGAACAGACCTGAGCTTTGTACATCATAAGAAGCTGCCCTGGTGTGAAGTACCGCCAGACCTTTGCGATAAAGCCAAGTTTCCTGGCAGCCACCTTGGCCTTGGAGTCAATGAACCGCCCAAAGTTTAGGCTCGAGGAAATCTCAACTGGGAAAGGATACATTTCGAAAAGTAGGAGCCAAGGTGAATGGGCTCTTTTTGGCAGTGAAAAGACACGCCTATGTTTTGGCGGCTTTGAATGCTTCAAGATTGGCCTTGCCCCATTCGAAGACTGCCTGTAGTGCAAAATTCGTTCGCTCAACCATGGCCTCTCTTTCGGACCGGATTGATTCCCTACTAGCCCTAGCATCCGGCAGGTATCTCTCCACAACTGTGCTGTCATCTGCAAGCCCATAGATACCGGGCATCAGCAGATCGTTAATATGCAGCAAGAACAGAGTTGCAGAGAGAACAGACCCCTGAGGAACACTGGCATTAGTCGACATGGGCTCAGATGAGCAAACGTTGACAACAACTCGGAGCGACCGTTCAATCAGGAAGTCTTTTACCCAGCCAGTCAGGCCAGGAGAAATGCCGTAGAAGCTTACTCAATAAGCCAGGGTGCCATACCCGATCGAAGGCCTTCGAGATATCAAGGGAGACAGAAATCGCTTCCCCATTTCTCTCAAGGGCCTCGCCCCCACAAGTGAGTGGCATACACTAGAAGGTCCCCAGTTGACCGATTGCGCCGAAACCCGTACTGTCGGTCAATGAGGAGATCGTTACCTTCCAGGTATTCCAAGAGGCGCGACTTCAACACACGCTCCATAATTTTGCAAAGTATGGAGGTGATCGAAATCGGCCGATAGTTGGTAGGATCGGTACGACTACGCCTACCCTTTTTGGGCACGGGCTGCACTTTGGCCAGCTTCCAGGCCTTGGTCACTATACCAGCCTTAAACGAGAGGCGATACAAGCGCGTCAATACAGGAGACATCAGGCGCACATACTTTAAGAACAATCGCTGGTATACAATCTGGACCACTAGCCTTATTCACGTCTAGACGACATAGTACTATTCCTGGCCTGAGCCTGAGCCTGGCTGGTGCCTGAGGTTCCGCAATGAGGTAAATTAGGTGGAGTAGCACTTCAAGTATCAAGACGCGAATTATGGGCGAAGAGAGATGCAATGAGAACTGCTTTCTCTCTCGCCGTATGAGCCAGTGTTCCATCAGGCCGAACCAGCGGAGGGAGTGTGGCAGAAGTTCGCCTCGACCGATTTGGCAAGGGACCAAAAAGATCTGCTACCGAATGGTAGCGCAGATAACTTGTTACCAATACGGGTAATGCGGTCGAAGCGAGCCTTCCTAAGCGCCTGTTTGTAGGACTTGGCAGCACGATTAAAGGACTCATCCGGAGCTCCGCGTCCACGAGCGTCAACCCAGGTGAGAAATGCCGTGTGCTTACGCTGTTCACCTTTGACACAATCGGCATTGAACCATGGGCGAGCCGAGCCACCGACGGGCACGTCATTGAAGGGCCCACCACATCGGTTATAGCCTCCGCACAGCTCACGGATTGTCAGAAGAGAAGCAGACATGCTGCCAAGGATAAGACGCAAAGACGTGATGTATCT